>SZWC01003307.1:132597-160082 GCA_023375785.1 Penium margaritaceum | reverse complement strand
AGGAACACCGACACAGAAGCAACACCGCCTGCCGAGCCTGTGCGAAGGTCACAGCGCACCGTGCCTCGGGTTGATTACAGACAGTTCTATCACACAGTTGGGGTGACAGATGGAGAAACCACATTGACCGAACCCTTGACGCTGACAGAGGCAAGGGGGCGTGCTGATGCGCCTGAGTGGGAGAAGGCTATGGTGGCAGAGCTAAACGCTCTCTTGGACCATGGTGTCTACGAACTGATGCCACTGCCACCGGGCAGGAAAGCAATTGATGTCAAGTGGGTGTTCAAACTCAAGCGCAATCTGGCCGGCATGATTGAAAAATACAAGGCCAGACTAGTGGCTAAGGGGTTTCATCAAATCCCGGGTCAGGACTTCACCGACACCTATGCGCCTGTCGGGAAGTATGGAACAGGCCGTGCGTTGTTGGCAGTCGCGGCACATGAGGACTGGGACATCCATCAAATGGATGTCAAAAACGCGTTTCTTCATGACCCACTGGAAGAAGAATTGTACGTCAAACAACCGGAAGGCTTCGAGGATGGCACTGACAGGGTGTGGCTACTGTTGAAAGCTCTTTACGGTCTCAAACAAACTCCAAGGTGTTGGAACAAGGAAATCCGGCGCACATTGGATCTGGGCGGATTCACCCAGAGTCTCTGCGACCCTTCCCTCTTCTATCGATGGGAGAGTGGTGTGCCGGTTACCCTGCTTGTCTATGTGGATGACCTGTTGATTTTGTCCCCTTCACCCTCACTCATTGCACAGACCAAAGCATTGCTCACAGCACACTACCACATGACAGATTTGGGTGAAGCACAGAACTTCCTTGGCATGACCATTGTCAGAGACAGATCAGCACGAATACTGACGCTGCATCAAGGTCGATTCATTACACATCTCACCGCACGATTTCACCACTTAGTGCAGCACCTGTCCTCACAGCAGTCACCCATGAGCCCAGATGTCTACGCGCACCTGCTTGACGCACGGACAACAGACTACGGACCAATCACGGATCCCACTCTGTACCGACAGATCACAGGCAGCTTGTCATACTTGGCCTCCACTACCCGACCGGATATCTCTTGTGCAGTCAATGTGCTTGCCCAGTTCAGCCAGCAACCATGCAGTACGCATCACAAGGCATTGCTGAAACTGTTGCATTATGTGTTGGACACGGCTGAGGTTGGACTGGTGTTTGCCCCGACTGTGGACCCGATGCTTGATGGCTTTTGTGACAGTGATTATGCTCGTGATCGTGCAGCCCGCAGTCGTGGTGGATACGTGTTTCGGGTGTGGGGCACAGCTGTGTCGTGGCGTAGTGCAAAGCAGTCGTGCGTGGCACGGAGCATCACTGAAGCAGAGTACATGGCACTGGGTGAAGCGGCATGTGAAGGGATCTGGCTTGCACGCTTGTTGGAGGAATTGGGATTGTCTGTGCCGGCTGTACCGCTGCATTGTGATAACTCTGCCGCACGTCGTATTGCTGCAAATGATGGGGTGTTGCATCCACGCACAAAGCACATCAACGCCGAATATCACTTTGTGCGCGAAGCTGTTGATGCTGAAACCATACAAGTCTGTGCTGTAAGTGGGGAGGCACAGTTGGCTGACTTCCCCACCAAAGCTCTATCATCCTCATCCCTTCTGCTCCAACTGCATCAAATTGGCTGCAAGCCTGCCGCACTCACGGCCAAGGGGGCGTGTTAATTCTCTTGTATATACTTTCTCTTGTGGTCGTGAGTGCGCAGGGCACGTTGGTCCAGGAAGTGGGGGCGACACATCGTGAGCAGACGGCATCCTGGCGGATCAGCTTGTTGCCCTGGGATTCGTGCTCTTGTGTGCTCGCCTCCACCCTGGCAGTGTAGCCTGTAGTCCCTCTGACTTGGATATTCACATGTAGGAATTTAGCTTTGCAGCTATGCCGTTATATGCTTGTGACACCTAGATTAGTCCACACTCTTGAAACTGGTTAGGAAAAATGTAGGTTTGCTTCGTAGGATGTTTGTTCACATGCCCAGGGGTTATCCGAGTTCGGAAATCCCACGTTCGAGGGGCGTGCGAGGACTTTGTCCTCGCACCTCGCAGTTCGCCGGCGAGCTTCGCTCGCCGGCCGATGGGTGAGGATCGACTAGCAATCCTCACCCGTAAGAGAGTAGTCCTCTCTTACTCGGACACTTGTACTTTTTTTATGGCTCCGGAACTTGTTTTGAACCTAACTCCCTCCACAGTCCACCATTTGCCATGAAACGAAGTGCAATCTGGTCATAGGAGTTCCCTCAGCTGCGGCCTCTTGGCCACCACCAGCAGCCTCAGGGCACTCAGCCCTAAAGTGGCCCGGCTGCATGCAGTTGTGGCAGAGCCCTTCGCGGAAGGCTGCGTTGCGACGCTCACGCGCCGCCTGCAGCTCGTCATTCTCGCGGCTGCGCTTGTTGTTGGGACCCTTGTGTCCACCAGCCTTCTTGGCTGGAGGGTTTGTAGGCTGCTTCCCCTTGGCCCCGCCTCGCTGTCCGGCTGACCCACCAGCCTCTGCAGCGTCCACGCACATGTCGTGCCCCTGATGTACACGCGCGTTCGGCCGTGCATCAGAGTAGTGTTTCGGGTTTGCCGAATACACTTCGCTCATGTACTCGCGGAACACCCTCTAGCTTGTCCAAGCTTGGCCAGTGGCTGTCATGGTGGTCTTGTCCTTCAGCTTCTCGCTGGTGACACCATCACGTAAGTACTCCAGCAGCATGCACTCCGGGTACTTGAACGTCTGAGTTCCATTGCCCTCGGTGAAGCTTTCGGCTTCCTCCACGAGTGCGGTGAACTCACTCAAGTAGGATTTGAGTGAGCTGCCCAGCTGCCTGAAGTCCTTGATCTTGTGGAAGGCGCGCTGCGCCTCCTCACGTTGGGTGCACTTCTTGCGCATGATCGCACAAAAAGTCTCCCACGGCATGGGCTGCCACTCGAGGTGCGGCTGCTGTGCAGTCCACTCCTTGACCACGTACTTGAAGAGTTTGTCTTCAAGCCGCGTCGTGGCAAGGTCGCCCCACTAGCTAAGTGGAGCCTTATGGACACGTAGAACGTGCTCCATGCGGTTCAGCTAGTCGGTCAACTTCACGCCCTTCCGGAAGATCTCCACACTGTGGAGGAAGGACGTGTTCATGACCGACCCCGAAGTCGTCGAGGTAGGCAAGTTGTCGCTGCCACCGTCAGTGGCATCCGCAGCTGCGGCACGCTGTGCTTGCTGCTGCATCCGCACCTGGTTCACGCTCTACAACGCCTTGTCGAGGTCGTTGCATCGGCGGCTTGCCTCATGGGCGGCCAGGCGCTGCAGCTGGTGATCACGGTCAAGGTCCATGATGCTCTGGCCGACGTGGGCCAGCAGGTTGGCGAACGCGAAATTGAGCTCTAATGTTGTCAGAGCATCGGCGATGGCCTCCAAGGCCTCGCGTTATCCGTGCACCCTTACCCACTGCAAGAGGGTACGGTTCGCGTACACGCCTCCAAGGAGTCCCACCTCTCGGAGGAGACTGTCGTCGGCGACGACGCTTGAGTGGGCGCTGCCTTGCCCCATTACGGCCGCATCGTAGGAAGGAGGGTCCGCCCCCATTCCTCCGAGTGGTGCCGTATCTCCACCACCGGTGGTGATCTTGAGTCGGCCTGCGGCCTCGGTAGCGAACTCTGCGAGCCTCCGACGGTCATCGCGAATTGCCTTCGCGGCGACATCGTCCGGCTCGTTCTTGCGGGAACTTCCCGTGTGGCTGCTTTCAACGCCCTTGCTACTCTCGGCAGTCTTGCTGCCGTCGGCAGCTTCAGGCGATGCGGCGGGCGTCTTGCCCTTCTCGAGCAATCGGCTTGAGTTTGTCGCACGACGATGGCGATGGTCGCGATCCTCGTCGCCTTCGCCATCGTCGACGTCGTGCTCTTCGTCGGGGTATCCCCCCCGGGAGATCCTCCTCCGTGGCATCGTCTGTCGCGTGGGGGTTGCCCACGTGCACGTCGACGTGCTCGTCAAGCACCCTTTTTGCCTCCACACGCTGCTCGGTATCGCCGAGGTTGGCGTCGGTTGCCTTCGGCGGGGTGGCTGTCCTTGGCGGTACAGTTGCCTTTGGGTTGGCAACCGTGCTCGCGGCGGCGGCTCCCAAAACTTGGAGTCCGCCGAGAGCTCGTGGTGAGGCCATCACCACCTTGTCCTTGTTGGTCCTAGACGGTCCGGCACTTGCCATCCCTTCGCTCGTGCAACTAGCACGTGAAGGTTGTTGTGAGGATCACCCCACAACGAGGAGGAATCGCCTCGTAAGACGTTGCTCTCACGATCGGTGAGGCAATTTCAATTTATATTTCTATTTTCCTAGGCCGCCACGTCGGCACAAGGTCGTGGGTTTAGAAACTAGTCCTCCTAGGCAGTAACTCACGGCACTTGGTAGCAACTAGGATCTAGGAAAACAGAAAATCAAAATACAAGGGAGTAACAAGAAGTGTGAGTACCGCTCACAAAACTAAGACAAAGAGCAAGAAGAGAAGCAAGTACAAGGTCTAGAACAAAAGACTACTTTTGTTCTTGTCTTCTTGTCTTCTTGTCTTCCTTGGCCTCCTCTTCAGTCTTCTTTGCGCATCTTGCACCCCTTGGCGGCATCCTCCTTGAGCCGGCGTCGTTGGAGGAGCCGCCAAAAATCCCCAAGGTGGCACCCTCCTTCTTTTTAGGGTGCTCTCAGGTCGTGAGAGTCCCTAAGCTTGGGGAGGGATGATGTCCCAATTTTTTGGATGAAAGAGGTTTGAAGGAGCCTTGAAAATAAGGAGGATTTTATGGTTTTAGAGGTGGGAACTCCCCAACCCGCCCCACAAAAATCCTCCTAGCCCCCTGGAAGTGTGGAGAGGCTGGAAGGAAGTGGCTCCACCAAGTAGATTTTTTTTCCAGCTATGCAATGCAGTTTACGGCGCTTCAATCCGTGAAGTATGGATGCCGTAGTCCCTTCTAGCGTTTCTGTTGCTGCTTGCAACTGCCGGCGGCGTTTTATATTTGACGTAGCCGCCGTTTCCGTCGAACCCTCAGTCGCGAGGGTCGTCTGGCTCTGAGAACCACTGTAACGGGCTGAGTCTCCAGCTCCTGCTCTGAAGTCGTCGTTGGAGTTCGCAGAATGGCGTTCTCAGTCCGCGTCAGGGGTTTACCCCCTTTGCAAGAGTGAGGGGCAATCGTCATCAACGACCCAGAGCAGGGAGACTCGAATGTTTTGAGTCTCCGGAGGCCCATTTCCGTTTCAAACTAAACCCCTGGTTTTGGGACCCAAACCGGGGGTTTTTACCTCGAACTCGTGTGTTCGCACGAGTTATTCCATTTGTTTTATGTCGAAGTTCGTCGTAAACGAACTTCGAGTTTCGTTTTGTCGTTCTGGCGCGAAATCGTCGCGTGCGAGGCACGCTGACGATTTCGCGCCAGCAAATTTGACCTCACCCTTGCTCCCCCTATCCCTCGTCCTCTCTTGCTTGTTTGCGAGGGAAAGGGGGGGGGCGAGGGCACGAGGCCACAAGGCCTCGCCCTCGAGACCCTCGTGGCCTCTCAGCCGCCGATCGGGCTGAGGCCGCGATCGGCGGCTGGTGGCTGGCCGGCCGGTGGCCGGCCGGTCACTTGGCCGGCCGCCGGCCGTCCAGCCGGCCGGCAGCGAGCTGGCCGGCGGCCGGCAAAGTGCTGGCCGCCGGCCAGCCCTCGCTGACGCGAGGGGTGGTGCGCAACCACCCCTCGCTTCAGCGAGGTGGGAGGGCCGAACCGGCCCTCCCGCTATAGGGGGGTTTGGGTTTTATTTTTTACTTGCCCGGGCATCTGCCAGGCCCCGCGGTAGCGGGACCCGGCAGATTCCCTTTCTTCTATCACACGTGCGCTGCATTTTGTAACCCCCCCAAACAACAAAAAAACCCCCTAATTCATCTGGGGGTTTGGGTTTTATTGTTTTTACTTGCCCGGGCATCTGCCAGGCCCCGCGGTAGCGGGGCCCGGCATATTCCCTTTCTTCTATCACACGTGCGCCGCATTTCGCAACCCCCCCCCCAAATAACAAACAAACCCCCTAATTTAACTGGGGGGTTTGGGTTTTATTGTTTTTACTTACCCAGGCATCTGCCAGGCCCCGTGGTAGCGGGGCCCGGCAGATTCCCTTTCTTCTATCATACGTGCACCGCATCTTGCAAACCGCCCCCAATAACATACAAACCCCCTAGTTACACTCGAGGGTTTGGGTTTTTTTTTCCTTTTCTTGCCCGGGGCCCGGCAGACGCCCAGCATGCGCCGCATCTTGCAAACCACCCCAAATCTACGACAAACCCCTTAGTTTAACTTGGGGGGTTTGGCAGGGTCATTGCGAGCTCGTAGGGAGGTTTTGCCGTGAAACCCCTCCTGCGAGCTCGCAACGACGGGCGAAGTTCGACTTCGGGGTCGAAGTCGAAATCCATGTCGAATATATTGAATACATGAAATACATTACAGCCGTGCCCATTCTCGCTCAAAAAGCGCAAAACATGGGCATCGCTGTCATGTCAGTTTCGAATATGGACAGCGCGTATAAATCGACCGCAACGATGGACATGTAACAACTCCGTCCAAGAATTATGCCTGCGTCCACAGGTTGGTGTTTTGTGAGTACATCCTCTCGTGGTGTAGATAGCATGCATGTATGAAAATTTTCCTTGTAACCAGTCTTGGAAAGTCCTACCGCACTGCAGAAGGCAAAAGTTCAGCACAAGGAGAAGGTGGACTTCACCGCGCAGACACCCAGCACCCCCCAAGTTCTTTTGTGGTATGGGTGAATGGTGTACTACACGCACTACTGCGTCGTGTCGCCATTGGCCCAATGCGTCGGCATTAAACTTAGGTTCCAACCGTCATCCGTGAGCGCAGTGGCACTCTCTCCACGTGGCATGCATCAATGTGTTTTGCCGCTGAAAACTAGTATCATTGGGAGCAGCACCCTGTTCATTGATGAAGTGGTGATAGTGGTGATTTGTAGCTTCGTACAGTCCAACAATGTTGACGTCATCCACCCCGCATGGTGCATACAAATGGTTGGCGGGAGGCATCAACTGTACACCAGTGTGATCCGCATTTAACACCAGTAAAGGGACGACGCCATACAATGTCAGCATGCACGCCGCATGGCGGTGCATGCTTGGGACTTGATCCTTGCAACCAGAGAGCACCTTCTACATTGCAGTTGTCGGTAAATACCATGTCCAGCCAAGGTCCTTGTGGGTAAACCTCCGTACCCATGCCTGCCTGAAAGGGCGCAGCCCACCCATGCCCAAGTGAAAGTACACAGCCCCATGTGTTTGAGCTCATCAGGCTCATGCACAGGGATGATGCCTCAAATCTTGTGGTGGATGCATTTCAATTTGAGGCCATGTCACCACAAGAACTTGTCGTGGCACACGACGGATGACACAACGAAAGCATCAGTTTGTCCTAGAACCGGCCCGAAATCATTGATTTGGCCTTAACTCTACACAGGTATCAAAACGCAATAGCATCTGAACCTAGAATGTATAACCTCAGGCCACAAATACGACTCGTTGTACGCACAAATATAGTATCAATTGGTGGACATACCTTGTAAAAACATGAAAATCGTGCCCAAGGCCAGTCCACCAAATAGATCTTAGGACATATAGATTCAACTGCAAGATTTCCCAGCAAGCTTCTCAGACGTAGTAGAAGTTGCCATACAAATGCTTGTGGATGGACCATCCCAACGACGCTATGCCGCAAGCTGACCTCTCATCAAGGATCTTCACAAGCATGGACACCGTTGACTGGTCATAGTGAGTTCTACAAAAAGACGAGGGTGGCTCATATCATAACATCTCCCCATTACCTAATTGTACGCATAGTCATACGTGTGCACAACCATCCTCAATCAATGGGCAAAGACTGACATAATAGTTGGCCACTATGAACTTTCCACACACCAATGTATTGGTCATGAAGTCAGCGCGCCGCATGTCCGTGCCAAACAAGATGACGGATGAAGTTCGGAAGGCATCTCAGCGTTGCAAGGGGTACGATCTGAAAAAATTAAGAGGAAGAGTGTCGCTCGAGGGCGGTAAACAGGTTTGAGAAAAACATGACAAACATCTTTCGGCCAGATGGCCTTCGTCAGTGTCGTACTAAAAGAAGTCACAGCATGCTACATTCATACCAAACAACGAGGAAGAAAAAACTGGGGGTGGGGTGGTTTTTGCGGTGGCTGACCAAGCGACCGGTCTAAAGGGTCCTAAGTAATGTCCTTTCAATTCTTGAGGAAACTAACTAGCTTCAAAGTCTACGCGATAGTCTCCAGGCCAGAAAAACTCTGGAAGAGAACACCTGGAATTAAATTCTCCAAGGCGTTGCGCGAGACTCTTTAAACAAGATCCCAAGCGTAGACCTTCCGAGAATGGCTTTCGAAGAATTTTGAGGACTAAAACCCTTTTCTTGTCGTGACTTTTTTACTGAAGTCGTTGCCGAAGCAAAGAGAGTTTTGAAACCCGTTGAGTGTGACGAACTTGGTCGAATAGAGGAACCAAGAACCTCCTAAGATGCCATGTGTTCTTAGGCACTCGAAGAACGCCAGTTTTAGAGACACAAAATCTACCGCTAAGGATGATCGAATGAGATACCTGCTCAACTCTGAAGATGCAATGCCCGTAGGCAGCTCTGAGGGTGGTAGTTGTTGTAAGGCAAATACAAATAGAGGTTGAGGGATTTTTTTTGTGTTGCTATGTCCCACGTCAGCCGAATGTTTTCGTAGAATGTGTTGAAGCAGTGAAGAAAGGCAAAAAGACTGGTGCATTTTCTGCTCCAAATGATGAGACCATCATCAATGCAACAACGATGGAGGAGTGAGATCCTAGATGTGGCTCTTTCGAGCACTTTGTCTAAAAATCTCATAAACAAGATGGCAAAGGCTGGGGCTTAGGGTGTACCCATAGCTATGCCTTTGACTTGTCTCCCACGAACTCAACAAAACAGTTATGCATGACCCATGAGAGGACTTGACGCACGAGAGGAGTTTTTGGATGTTGAGCTTGGTGGAGGAGTTCTTCGATGTAGCTGATGGCCTTCGAGATAGGGATGCTGTGGTAGAGGGCGACAACGTCGTGGGATGCAAGAAATATCTATTGGGAGAGGTATAGCTCTTCTAGCTCACGTAGCAGTGAGGTGCTATCATTGAGGTAGGTGGCTTACTTCTGAATAATCGGCTGCAGTTCTTAGTCTAACCATTTTGACACATTTGTAGTGATCCATTCAGAAGACGCCGCAACTGGTCGTCCTACTAGGGGATTGTTGTGTATCTTTGTAACAGTGTAGAAAGATGCAAGGTGCAATCCTTGCTATGGCTGTAGGAGAAAGAATAACCAGAGAGAGGGAGAGATGTTGTTGGATGATGAGTGGAACTGTTTGACGAGCAAAAGGTCTTTGAGTACTTGTTTTGGACATCAGTCTTCTTTGACGTACGTAGCAGTATCGTGCAGGTGTGAAAGACAATCTCTGATGTATGCAGAATGGTCCAGGATGACTATGCTGAGATTTTTATCGGCTGCTTTGATGACAATGCTAGTGTCGTTTTTCAACGACCTCAAAGCAGTCCATAATATGGGAGGCAAGGCTTTCATGTTTTTCGGTGTGTGCAAGACAAGTACCTCTTTCAAATGTGTCAAGAGAGCAACAAACTCGTCTTCTAGTTCCCTTGGTGCCTGTGAAGGCATCCATGATGGATTTGGAATCCAAAACCTAGGCTCGTTGTCATGAAATTGAACAGAGTGGCGAAACAGCCATGTCAGATGCACTTTGCGAAAGAGCTCATGAAAAGGAGGTATGATGTAGAGGAGGGGGTTGACTCGGGTCTTATGTCGTAGTTGAGACCCAAGCCAAGAAGAGAGAGCTCATTCGAAGTTAGGAAGCGGGGGACAGGTTGTGTACACCTCTGTTGGTGATTCTACCTCCTACCTGACTTGCTGTTTTTTGTGAGAAATAAAACAGAGCCAGGTCATGAGGGTCACCATCTAGAAGTTGTAGCCGCTTTCGCAGCCTAACCCTTTTTTTCCACTTTTCTTCTTCCCTTGATTTACATGGAACTTGGTGACCTTCTTCTTGGAAACTTTGGTGCCTTTTGTGCCCTTCGGAATTTTCCCGGGCTTTGAACCATTCTTACCATTTGAGTGTGGCTTGTTGGCCTTGGCACTCTTTGAGCGTGGCTTGTTGATCTTGGTGCCATCGGTCTTACCCTTGTTTCCGGGCTTGGGGCCCGTACGTAAGAAGGCTTTAGAAACCTTCTTGGAGTTGATACAGATTACAGCAGTGATCTTGGTTATCACCTCCTTGGTTGAGCAAACCTAGTTGATGAGATCTTTGATGGTCGGCTCGATGGGGAGGTATTCTGCTTCATCCATGGCTGTGTCCTTGGTCTAGCGGCATGCGTTTGCCTTGTGTTCAGTGGTGAGGCGATGAACCTCAGGGCGACCGATGATGTCGGGTACCTTCAGGTCTGTTTCTTGGAGGACGCGACGCTTCCATTCCGAGCAGAACTTGGTGATGTCAAAGAAGGAGCCAATGGTGGAGGGGGATGCTGAAATGTAGCCGACTACATCAAGCTTATCCTCCATGGTCTTCTTGAGACCGAGCAGGTTGGAGAACATTTTTGCACAGAGGGCCATTATATCGTGAAGGACGTGTTGGTGTTGACGGAGGAGATAGGCGCTGTGTACAGTCGCCATTTTGGTGCTGCACTAGTCAGCCAACGTTTTGTCGGCTGTGTAATGGAAGGTTGGAGTCTTGATGTTGTAGGTTTTGGCAGCCTCGCCCGCGGCTTTGGTGCGTATGAGCCTGAGCACAGCCTTGTCGATGTTGGAGAGTTTTTCAATGTACTTTTTGGTGAGGTCAAAGTACTCGTCAGAGATAGATTTGTACTCCGAGGATATAGGGCCTGCTTTGAACTCAACTTCGATGGTGCCAAAGTAGATTATTTGGCATGCACGGGCGCCTGCAGTTGCACTGTCAGCATTGACAACTGGAGTAGTAGAGATAGCGGCAGCGGCGGCATTGGCCTGGTTGGTGGCTACAATAGCAAAAACAGCGGCACCGGTGTTTGTACCTGCAGTGGCATTGGTATGGTTTGCAGCTGCGGTAGCAGTGACCACAGCGACCGTATTCGCATCTTGAAATGCAGTGGCATCTATAGCTTCGTGGATGGTGTTGGCGGCGATGGCAGTGTTTGCTGCTATTGTTGCAACTGTTCTCGCATCTCTTGCATCAACGTCGACTCCTGGAACATGGTCGTTGGCGATGGTGGCGGCGTTAGCTGGCGCAGAGGCAGCACTAGCAACAATAGAGGTACTGATCGCAACCTCCTTTTTGGCTACAGCGTCAACGTACAAAGCAACTTTGGCCTGGTCAAATTCTAGTTGCAATGTCGCTGTGAAAGCAACGGCAGCTGCGTAGGTAGTTGCGGAG
Source organism: Penium margaritaceum (assembly GCA_023375785.1). Taxonomy (NCBI): domain Eukaryota; kingdom Viridiplantae; phylum Streptophyta; class Zygnematophyceae; order Desmidiales; family Peniaceae; genus Penium; species Penium margaritaceum. Next base: position 148,618 of record SZWC01003307.1, on the reverse strand, counting down.
GAAGTGGCGATGGATGCGCTGCATGTTTGTTTGCAACGAGAGAGGAGGTGGCCGCGTTAGCTGGGGTGGAGAAGAAGACGGTCGAAAGTGTGCAATTGGGAGTCTCTGTTGCGCCAGTGTTAGTTGCACGTAGGGCGTTGAGAAGCTCGACGAGAAAGGATCTAGGTTGATGGGCTTCAGTGCAAAGCGACATGCAGGGCTGAACCATTGTTTGTGGTTGAGTCCATAGGACCTCCTTGCCGGTTTCCGACTCGTTGTCGGAGTTCTCGATGGAGTCACGTACGATGGGAGCCGTCGACGTGTCCATGAGGGGTCTAGTGGCAACACATTTATGAGGTAGTTGGGCAATAGTCCGGGCAATGTTCATTCCCTTGGCGTTTGAGGCTGAGTCGTGGACAATCCCATGAAGTTCGGAAGGCATCTCAGCATTGCAAGGGATACGAAACATGACAAACATGTTTCTACCAGTTGGCCTTCGTCTATGTCATACTGAAAGAACTCACATTGTGCTACATTACTACCAACCTGCGAGAGAGGAAAACGGGGGTTGGGGTGGTTTTCGTGGTGGCTGACCAAGCGTTCGGTCTCAAGGGTCCTAAGTATGTCCTTTTACTTTTTGAGGAAACTAAGTAGATTCCAAGTCTACGCGGTAGTCTCCAAGCCGAAACAACTCAAGAAGAGAACACCTGGTGATTGAATTATCCGAGGCATTGCGCGAATCTCTTTAAACAAGATCCCAAGCGCAGACCTTCTGAGAATGGCGTTCAAAGGGTTTTAAGGACTAAAACCCTTTTCTTACCATGACGTTTTTGTTCAAGCCGTCATCGAAGCAAAGCGGGTTTCGAAACCCGCTCGGTGTGATGAACTTGGTTGAACAAAGGAACGAGGAACTTCCGAGGGTAGAGGCGTGCTTAGGTGCTCAAAGAACACATCTTCTAGAGACACTAAATCTACCGTTGTGGATGATGCAATGAGATACCTGCTCAGCTCTGAAGATATGAATGCTCGAAGGCAGCTCCGAGGGTGGTAGCAACTAGAAATACAGGTTGAGGAGTTTTTCGTGTGTTGTTATGACCAATAGCCCGTCTTGAGAGAACCTGTCGCCTTTGAAGATCTTAGATCGCGGAAGTTGACTGTCGTGGGTGAAATGTCCCATGTCAGCCGGATGTTGTCGTCCAATGTGTTGAAGCAGTGAAGAAAGGCAAGAAGACTGGTGCGGTTTTTGCTCCAAATGATGAGGCCATCGTCGATGTAACGACGATGGAGAAGTGGGATCCTAGACGTGGCTTTTTTTAGCTCTTTGTCTAAAAAGCTCATAAACAAGATGCCAAAGTTGGGGCTACAGGTGTACCCATAGCGATGTTTTTGACTGGTCTATATGTTTCTCCCATTAACTTAATAAAACAATCATGCATGACCCATGAGAGGAGTTGAAGCACGACTGGAGTTTTTGGATGTTGAGCTCGGTGGAGCAGTTCTTGGATGTAGCCGATGGCCTTTGAGATAGGGATGCAGAGGAAGAGGGCCACAACGTCGTAGGATGCAAGAAATATCTCTTGGGAGAGGTGTAGCTCTTCTAGCTCAAGTAGTTGTGAGGTGCTATCCTTGAGGTAGCTGTTCTGTTTCTCAACAATCGGCTCCAGTTTTGAGTCTAACTATTTATTCACATTTGTAGTGATCCATTCGTAAGACGCCACAATTGGTCGTCCTTCTAGGGGATTCGTGTGTATCTTTGTAATGGTATAGAAAGTAGCTCGGCGCCATCCTTGCTCTGGCTGTTAGAGAAATAATGACCAGAGAGAGGGAGAGATGATGTTGGATGATGAGTGGAGCTGTTTGATGAGCAGGTGGTCTTCGAGTACATGTTTTTGACAATAGTCTTCTTTGACGTAGGTAGCCGTATCATGCAGGTGTGAGAGACAATCTCTTATGTATGCAGAACGGTCCAGGATGACAATGCTGAGATTTTCATGGGCAGCCTTGGTGACAATGCTAGTGTCGTTTTTCAACGACCTCAAAGCAGTCCACAATATGGGAGGCGGAGCTTTTCTGTTTTTTGGTCTGTTCGAGACAAGTGCCTCATCCAAATGTGTCAAGAGAGCATCAAACTCGTATTCTAGTTCCATTGGTGCATGTGGAGGCATCCATGATGGGTTTTGAATCCGAAACCTAGGCTCGTTGTCATCAAATTGAGCAGAATGGCTAAACAACCATGTCAGACTCACTTTGAAAAACAGCCCATGAAATGAAAGTAAGATGCGGGGGAGGGGGTAGACTTGGGTCTTAGGACGTAGTTGAGATCCAAGCCGAGAAGGTTAGGCAGCGGGAGGACAGGTTGTGTACACCTCTAATGGCGATTCTACCTTCTACCTAAGTTGCTGTTTGTTGTGAGAACTAAAACAGAGCCAGGTCATGAGGGTCACCATCTAGAAGTTGTAGCCGCTTTCGCGGCCTAACCCGTTTTTTCCACTCTTCTTCTTTCCTTGATTCACATGGAAATTGGTGACATTGTTTTTGGAAACTTTGGTGCCTTTTGTGCCCTTGGGAGTTTTCCCGTGCTTTGAATCCTTCTTACCATTGGAGCATGGCTTGTTGACCTTGGCACTCTTTGAGCGTGGCTTGATGGCCTTGGTCCCATCGGTCTTGCCCTTGTTTTCGGGCTTGGGGTCCGCAGGTAAGAAGGCTTTGGAAGCCTTCTTGGAGTTGGTGGAGATTGCAGCCGTGATCTTGGCTATCACCTCCTTGGATGAGCAAACCTGATTGATGAGCTCTTGGATGGTCGGCTCAATTGGGAGGCGTTCGACTTCATCCATGGCCGTGTCCTTGGTCTGGGGGCGTGCGTTTTCCTTGTGTTTAGTGGCGAGGCAATGAACCTCATTGCGAACGATGAAATCGCGCACCTTCAGGTCTGTTTCTTCGAGGACCCGCTTCCATTCCGAGCATAACTTGATGATATCAAAGACGGAGCTGATGGTGGAGAGGCCTTCTCTAATGCGGCCGTGTTCATCAAGCTTATCCTCCATGGTCTTCTTAAGACTGAGCAGGTTGGAGAAAACTTTTGCACGGATGGCCATTGTACCGTGAAGGACGTGTTGGTGTTGACGGAGGAGATAGGCGTTGCGTTCAACAGCCATTTTGGTGCTCCACTCGTCAGCCAATGTTTTGTCAGCAGTGCAATGGAAGGTGGGAGTCTTGATGCGGCAGGTTTTGGCAACCTGGCCCATGGCTTTGGTGCGCATGAGCCTGAGCACAGCCTTGTCGATGTTGGAGAGTTTTTTGTGTCCTAGTTGGGGAGGTCAAAGTACTCGTCAGTGACAGATTTGTACTCCGGGGGTGTAGGGCCTGCCTTGAAGTAAACTTCGATGGTGTCAAAGTAGATAGTTTGGCTTGCATTGGCGGCTGCAACAACACTGTCCACATTGGCGGCTGCAGCAGTAGAGACAGCGGCGGTGGCAGCATTGGCCTGGTTGGTGGTTACAACAGCAAAAACAGCAGCATCGGCGTTTGCAGCTGCAATGGCATTGGCATGGTTTGCAGCTACGGCAGCACACACCACATTGGCAACGTTTGTAGCTTGGGACGTAGTGGCATCTGCGGCTTCGTGGGTGGCGTTGGCGGAGATGGTAGCATTTCCTGCTGTTGTAGCAACTGCTGCCGCATCTCTTGCGTCCGCGTCGGATTGAGAAACATGGCCGGTGGAGATGGTGGCGGTGTTAGCAACAACAAAGGTGCTGATCGCAGCCTGCTTTTCTTCTGCAGTGGCGGCGTACACAGCAACTCAGGCCTGGTCGACGTCCAACTACAGCATCACTTTGGAGGCGACGGCAGCTGCGTACGCAGTTGCGGAGGCGGCGCCGACGGCCTGCGCTACATGTTTTCTGGTAGCAAGAGACAATGTTGCTGCGTTAGCTTGGGTGGAGAAGAAGTCGGTCAAACGTGTGCAATTGGCAGTCTTTGTTGCGCCAACGTTAGTTGCACGTTGGGCATTGAGAAGCGCGACGAGTGGAGATCCAGGCGAACGGGCTTCATTGCAAAGCGAAGTGCGGGGCTGAACTGTTCTTTGCGGCTGAGCCGATTGAACCTCCTTGCCGGTTTGCGACTGGTTGTCGGAGTTCTCGATGCACGATGAGAGCTGTCAACGTGTCCATGAGGGGTCCAGCGACAAAACGTTTGCGAGGTCGTCGGGCAGTAGTCGGGGCTGTGCTCGTTATCTCGGCGTCTAAGGCTGAGTCATGGACAATCGCATGACGTTCGGAAGGCATCTCAGCGCTGCAAGGGATATGACCTGAAAACATTAGTAGAAAGAGTGTCCCTGGATGGCGGTAGACAGGTGTGAGAAAAACATGACAAACATGTTCTGGCCAGATGGCCTTCGTTAATGTTTTTCTGAAAGAACTCACATTGTGCTACAGTAGTACCAACCAACGGGGGAGAAAAATGGGGGGTGGGGTGGTTTTTTTGGTGGCTGACCAAGCAACCGGTCTAAAGGGTCGTAAACAATGTCCCTTATATTCTTTAGGACACTAAGTAGCTTCTAAATCTACGCGGTAGGGTCCAGACCAAAAAACTTTGGAAGAGAACACCTAGGGATGAAATTATCCAAGGCGTTGTGCGAGTCTCTTTACATAAGATCTCAAGCGTAGACCTTCTGAGAATGGAGTTTGAAGGGCTCTAAGGACTAAAACCCTCTTCTTACCGCAACGTTTTTGCTGAAGCCATTGTCGAATCAAAACCGGTTTTGAAACCCGTTGAGTGTAACGAACTTGGTTGAATAGAGGAACGAAGAACTTTTTAGGGTAGCCACATGCTCTTACGCACTCGAAGAACGCCAGTTTTAGAGACACAAAATCCACAGCTGAGGATGATCAAATGAGATATGTGCTCAACTTTGAATGTATGAGTTCCCAAAGGCAGCTCCAAGGGTGTTAGCTGCTGTAAGGCAAAAACAAATACAGGTTGAGGTGTTTTTAGTGTGTTGTTATGTGCAAAGCCCGTCTCGAGAGAACCTGTCACCTTTGAAGGTCTTCACATGAAGGAAGTTGACTTTCGTGGGTGAAATGTCCCACGTCAGCTGGATGTTGTCGTCCGATGTGTTGAAGCGGTGAAGAAAGGCAAAAACACTTGTGCAGTTTCCGCTCCAAGTAATGAGATCATCACTGGTCGGGACTGCTTTCCTTTCAAATGTCCTTATGAGAAACATGGATCTGATGAAAACCACTCCATTGGTCTAGTTTTCTCAACAGTCTTGTTCCTCGAAGTTAGCTAAAAATTTCATTTGCTCAAAGAAGGGGCAGTGGTTCTTGATGGTATTGTTGTCTATAATCCATGTACATCCACATTTTTCTAGTCCTTTTTTCTGAAGAAAAGTCAAGTGCGACCTATGGTGATTTGGTTATCATGATGAACTTCTGACCAAGAATGCTTTTGAGTTGCTCCTTGAGCTTGGTTAGCTCATGATTGCTCGTCAAGTAGGTCTCCTCAACCATCAATCTAATGTCCACTTTTAGGTCTATCTACTGAATGATACTACATTACCAATGGCTGCGATTTTTCATCTCTTCATCACGATGATGAGGGAATGTTTTCCAATTCCGTTACCTTTTTGGCCTTTCCACTTGCTTTTTCCACGTGGATTAGCCATGCTTCAGCTCCGTGTTTCAAGTACCGCTTGGCCACATCTAGAGATGTCATTTGTGTGCACCGTGTTTTTGTTGCTACATATTCTCCTCCGACTTCCTCTACTGCTTCTCGCAACCGGTGACACGTTGTTGGTTGCTCGATTAGAGGCATGTTTTACTTGTTACCATTCATGTGCTAGGCAACCTGGAGAGTGGTATGCTCACCCAACTAGAGAGATTCATCCCCTCGATGGCCTCTCACCACTGCAGGCTAGAAACAAGGCGACCGTGTACTGCGAGATGTTAAAACTGTTGCTCTTAACTTTCTCTCGTTATTGCTACTATTGTTTGCACTCAGCAGCTGCTGTTCCATGCCCTACTATTGAACATCCTACAATGGTGCTCTTCTTACGGCTGATGAGAGATTTTGCATCCTCTGTAGCATAATGCAAATCTCCTCGAGCGTGGTCGCTTGACTCGCTTGTTAATGCCGTATGTCCTCTTGTGCCTAGGACAGAGAGTCAATGGCCCAGGAGCAAGGAGGAAATGTATCATCCAAAAAGCCAAAGCTGGAAGGAGTAATAGGCCCCTTTTTGCTTGTCGACGATAGGCGCCATGTGGGGTGCTCGGGAAGGCAAAACACAAAAGTGATTGGATAGACAATCTGACTGTGTTTCTCGAGGGCTCTGGATGTGTGAATTTTTCTCATGTCCACATCAAAATTTTGGCAAGTTGGTAATCATGTTAGTTAGAGGATGCTAACACCAGTAAGGCTATGTTGATGTCAGCACGCAAGGTGCTGATGTTAGGAGCGGTCAAGTACGACTAGACTCCCACTTGACTTCATTGTGCGTCCCTCACAACCTCTCATCTACATTTGTTTTTTCCTTTTTGTTCTCAAGGACACGCGGACTTTGCATGACTCTGGAGTGGAAGAAGGGAAGGGGGTGACCCCGTCGCCCCCTGCTTGCGCTTGTGTAGGCGGTCCAAAGCCGCTAAGCAACTCCTGCGCAGCCCACATTGTGCTCTTACATTGCAGTTCTATAGAGCAGTATTCCATAGCTATTGTCGTGGATAGACCACCAGCCACGATAGCTACTGCCACACAATTGATGTAGTTGCAGTCGTTATCACTTCTATTGCGGTGCCGCGGCTGTTGGAACAAGTGCAATGTTGCGATGTTGCTCGTTGCAACTACCAATGTTTGAAGCGACGGCCAATACGCGCTATTGCTGCTCGCAGCTGTCGCCACGGGCTGTTGTTGTCAGCTCCTTGTCCCTTTTTTTACCTGTCCTTGGTCGGAACCAGTCAAGCTGCTACGACCACCTGGTGTTATTCTTGCTCGGTGTGATTGATGCAGCTTGTTGTTGCCGCCACTGATGTTGTTGGTTTTTTCGCATCTCTCATTGTGCTCGGTTGTGTCCTCCCGGCTTGTGTACATCGGCGTGCAGATGACTGACGGCGAGACTCGACGCTGATGGAGTGTCGTCCGGTGGAGCCGACCCACGCTGAGGTCTTCTCGCAGTTCGCTGGAGCCTCCTCTCTCAGGCGACGCGCTCAGCTCCATCGGCAGGCCTCCTCGGCGGTCGTGCTGCCGGCGGTCATTGACTCCGCATTTGCTGCTTGCATGCGTCCAGCGCGTCCCATCGCGTCTGCGTCGTCATGCACTGCCTAGGGTCCCAGTTGCATGTTGCATGGCCCTGTTTGGCAGCATAAACCATTGTGGGCACTATATGGGTTTAGGCTGCCATAACTCCTCGCTACTATTTTTCTAGCAGATTCTGACCGCACGGCTGCGTTTGCAGCGGCGGTATTATGGTATGGTCCAGTTTTCAGGCAAAACGGACGACGCCCGGGTTTTGGGTTGTCGGCTGCCTGGCAGGCCTCACCGAGAAAACCTGCCAGCCTGAACTGAGCTATTTTCTGATTGGCTGTTGAACTGAGTAACAAGCTCTACAGAGCTGGGGGGGGGGGCTAGAACTTGGAGGGGTCTCTCATTGTTGTTCATTCTTCATTCCTATTCAGTCATTATCAGTTTTTTGCTGCTTTCTGGGTTTTGTTACTCAGAAACGCGCGCGCCAGAGTTAGCGCCAGAAAGCAGACTGAGGGGGCAGCTGACTTAAGCAACGAGCGTGGAAGCCCGCACGCTGCATCAACAACGCTGCTGCCCCAACATGCTGCATAGTTTCCAGCTTGGTATCAGAGCCAGAGCGTAGCAGCAGCAGCAGAAGACTGGCAAACACGTGCCAGACAACGCCGGCGGACTTCCCATACGCGCCAGTGCAGGGGAAATGCTGCCGGATTTTTTCCGACAGCATTGACCCTCCTGGTGGCGGCGTCAGAATTTTTCCCACGGCCACTGGGCTAGGGGAAATGCTGCCGAAATTTTTCGGCAGCACTGACCCCCACGCGTGACGCGAGGAGGTGAGCGGCAGGCGGCGTCTGACGGCTGTGGGCGACGACGCACGCGGCAACGTCACCCAGGTGCAGTGACTGGCACCACCAGCAGCAGCAGGCAGAAGCAGCAGCTCGCAGCACCCTGCAGCAGCAGCAGCTTGCAGCAGCAGCAGCAGTAGCTCGCAGCAGCAGTAGCAGCAGCCCGTAGCAGCAGCAGCTTGCAGCAACAGCAGCAGCAGCGTGTAGCAGCAGCAGCAGCGTGCAGCAGCAGCAGCAGCCCGCAGCAGCAGCAGCAGCCCGTAGCAGCAGCCGGCTGTAGCAGCCCGCAGCAGCAACACGCAGCAGCAGTAGCACGCACCAGCTGTAGCAGCGTGCAGCAGCAGCAGCGGGCTGCAGCAGCTGCTGCAGCGAGCTGTAGCAGCCGACAGCTGCAGCAGTAGCAGCAGCTGCCGGCCGAGGCTACTGCTGCCCGCTGCTCGCAGCAAGCGAACAGCGAGCAGCAGCCCGCTGCTGCCAGCGAGCAGCAGCTCGCTGCTGCTGGTCGAGCAGCAGCTCGCTGCTCACACCAGACAACGGGCTGCTGCCCGCTGTGACAAGAGAGAAAAAAAAAAACAAAAACGAAAGAAAAGGGCGAACACAAAAAATCCCCCACCCCCGCTGTAGCAGCGTGCAGCTGCAGCGAGCAGCTGCTGTAGCTCGCAGCAGCTGCAGCCAGCAGCTGCTGCAGCCCGCAGCAGCTGCAGCAGCTCTCAGCTGCAGCAGCGAGCTGCAGCAGCTCGCTGCTGCAGCAGCAGCAGGCATAGCTGCTGCTGCAGCTCGCATCACGAGCAGCAGCAGCTGCAGCACCCGCAGTAGCTACATCAACAGCTATAGCAACAGCAGCAGCTGCTGTAGTAGCAGCAGCAGCGTAGCAGCAACAGCAGTAGCAGCTGCAGTAGTATCAGCAACAGCAGCAACAGCAGCAGCAGCAACAGCAGCAGCATCAGCAACAGCAGCAGCAGCAGCTGCAGCAGCAGTAGCGGCAGCAGCAGCAGCAGCAGCGGCAGCAGCAGCAGCAGCAGCGGCAGCAGCAGCAGCAGCAGCAACAGCAGCAGCAACAGCAGCAGCAGCAGTAGCAACAGCAGCAGCAGCAGCTACATCAGCATCAGCACCAACAACAGCAGCGGCAGCCCCAACATTCCCCGCTGCTGACGTCAGCACCCCTCTGCTGACGTCACTGCTGACGTCACTGCTGACGTCACTGCTGACATCATCAACAACAAAAAAAAGGAACAAAGGGCAAGGGGGAAAGCACCTACAACAAGAAAAAAAAAGGGACACCAAGGCATGGCTGATAGTCCAGGCGAGGGGGGGTCCTCCTCTGATGGGGGGACCCCCACCCCTCCTTTCTTGCAGCGCTTGCTTCAGCATCAGCAGCAGCAACAGCACCCGCCGCCGCTGTAGCAGCAGCAACCGCCGCCGCCGCAGGACCAGCAGCTGCCTCCGCCGTCGCCGCCATTGCAGCAGCAGCAGCCACCGCCTCTCCAGCAGCAGCCGCCGCCGCTACAGCAGCTGCCGCCGCTCATACAGCAGCAGCCACCGCCGTTGTAGCAGCAGCAGCCGCCACCTCTACAGCAGCAGCCGCCACCGCCACTGCAGCAGTAGCCGCCGCCCATACAGCAGCAGCCACCGCCGCAACAGCAGGAGCAGCCGCCCCCTCCACAGCAGCAGTAGCAGCAGCAGCTGCCGCCTGCTGGTGTCGTCGGCGGCAATGTTGACCCCCTTGCGGCTCTTCAGCAACAGCTCACCGCCCTGACGCAGCAGCTTGCTGCGCTGCAGCCGATAGCCGCCCGGACTACCACCAGTGGTCCACCATCGTTCGTCCCTCCAGGGCACGCCAGCCCAGCTGTGTCTGCTGCCACGTACTACCTGGCACAGCAGCAGACTAAGCGCCAGCGGCAGACAGTCACTTCCGTCCTTGGCCCCACTCCGGGTGCCTGCCGCAGGCAGAAGGACTTTGAGACGCCGCCGCCGCCGCTTCAGGCCGGCGAGCAGTTTCGGAGCTGGGAGCTCAGCCTTCGGATCTGGGCGCAGGGTGAGGGCCTCTGGGCATATTACACCCTCCCTTATGACTCCACCCAGGCCGACCAGCTGTATGACGCTGGTCGCGCCGTCCGTGCCCTCGTCCCAGTCGCCCCTCCAGCTTCCCGCCTGGCCTTAGAGCCTTTCCTCAGTGACGTCACGGCTGGCGACATCCCGGACCCTGCAGCCGCCTGGCACGTCCTCACCAGGCCCCATCGCCTATCCAGCAACGCTGAGATCAGCCGTCTGCTCCGGGAGTTCAACTCCCTGCACATGGAAGCGACCGAGACGGTCACTGCCTACTGGCAGCGGGCGGAGGACATCCTCCGTTGTCTCGGCGCGTCTGCCCCGCCCCCTCTGTCCGCGCTCCTCACCATCAAGCGCGGCGCCACTAGCGACTACGCAGACGTCTTCGTCCACTACCCCCAGGACGTCCTCTCCACCATGGCGACCCAGGGCACCCTCATGCCCTGGGCATACGAGCTCTTCCTCCGCATTGAGGAAGCTCGCCAGGAGTCCCTCCTCCATCGCACAGAGGCGCTCGCATCCCCTGCCGTCGCCTCCCCTACTGTTGCCTCCGTGGCTGTCCCCTCTCCCGCCGCAGCTACCTCATCGCCGTCGGGGAAGAAGAAGAAGAGTCAGAACAAGAAAGGCAAGGGTCAGCCGCAGCAGCAGCAGCAGCAGTCGTCGACTGGGTCCAGCGGTGGTGGCTCGGTCTGCCACAACTGTGGTCAGCCCGGGCACGGGTGGTACACGTGCCCTCTCCCGACAGACGAGGCGCGCGTCATCGCTACCATGCGGCGCCAGCGGGAGCGCCGTCTCGCATCTGCCGCCGTCGCCGCTGCTGGCCCTTCCACCTTGACCTCGTCCAGCGGCTCTACCACTCCGGCAGCTCCGCCTGTCCCGCAGACACTACGCCACAGCAGTACTACCCACAGCCGTCGGCGTCTCCGCAACCTTCACCGGCGCAGTCCTCCTACTACCCGGGCTCTGGCACCGTCACTCCGCATTCCGTCTACGCTCCCGGGCCCTCCTCCCGTGAGCGTCAGCTGGAGCAGTTCATCGCGCTCCAGCTCGGCTTGCCTCGCCCTCCTCCCTAGGGAAGTGCGAGTTGCATCACCTCCTGCCCTCCTGCCCAGCCCTGCATGACTGAGACTGAGCTGCGGTCGTGTCCCGTTTCCGCGTCTGTCTCATCGTCGCCCGTAGGCTCTTCCGCCCCTCTTCTTGACGATGTTGCTTGGCTTGACGATTGGCAGTCCCGTTTCGCGCCTCCGTCCACCGCGTCCGCGTCCCTCGCCTGCTGCCATGTGACCGTTAGCGATCTCGCGACCCCGGTCCAGGACCCTGCTACGACCTGGATCATCGACTCCGGGGCCACGCATCACATGACGGCCTCTCGTGAGGCCTTCAGTATGCTCGGTCCTGTCGGCGATGTCTCCGGTGTCGGGACAGGTTCCGGCCAGGTGTTACCTGTCCGTGGTGTTGGCGTCGTTCGTTTTCGTGGTCCTGCCGGTGACGTTTTCCTGACCGATGTCCTCTTCGTCCCTGGTCTAGAGCTCAGCCTCCTGTCCGTGACTGCCCTTGACCGCATGAGCATGGATGTAGTTCACTCGCGTGGTGTTGGCACTGTGTCGTTGCGTCCGTCCGGTCTTGTCGTCTTGCACGCCACCGCCCATGGCAACCTGTGGCATGTTCCTCGTCTCTCCTGTTCTCCTCCCGCCTCCTCCTCGTCGGCCGCCACAGGCCATGTGCTCGTCACCAGTACGCTCTCTCCTCAGCACACCCGCCTCTTGCACCGCCGCCTCTGCCACGTCCACTCTGCCGCTGTGGAAAGCATGCTTCGCACCCGGCTTGCCTCTGGCCTTGACCCGGAGACGTTCCCTCTCCCGTGCCCCACTGAGTGCATTGACTGCGCTCAGGGGAAGATGCAGCGGTCCACGCACCCCTTGTCTGACTCCCGTGCATCCGCCCCTCTCGACCTTGTCCATTCGGATGTCATGGGCCCTCTCCCCACCGAGTCAGTCGGCGAGCACGGCCGCTATGTCCTCACCCTCATGGACGACTATTCTCGCTATTGCTGGGTCTTCTGTCTTAGGCAGAAGAGCGATGTCGCCCGGGCCATCCACGACTGGCTTGTCCTCGCAGAGCGCGCGTGTGGCCGCTCCCTTCGCCGCTTTCGCTCCGATCGCGGTGGCGAGTACATGGGTGAGGCTACGACTTTCCTCGCCTCCCGCGGCATCCACCACGAAACATCGGCGCCCTACACACCCGCCCAGAACGGTGTCTCCGAGCGGTGGAACCGGACCATGGCTGACGCCGTCCGCACCATGCGTGTCGAGTCCGGTCTCTCCGAGGGCTTCTACTTTGAAGCCATGGCTTACATGACCTGGGTCTGGAACCGGATTCCCCACGTTCCCCTTCCCCGTCAGTCCACGCCGTACCAGCATTGGTGCGGTCAGCGCGCTGACCTCCGCCCCGCTCGCGTCTGGGGTTGTGTCGCCATTGTCTGGCTGCCCATTCCGCAGCAAGATGGCAAGCTCTCCCCCCGCGGCCGTCCCTGCACCTTCCTCGGTGTCTCTCGTGAGTCCAAGGCCTGGCGCTTCTGGGACCCCTCCCGGCACTACATCATCGAGTCCCGGGATGCCCTCTTCTTCGAGGACCTGTTCCCTCGCGACCTCATTCGCTCCGGCTCGTCTGTGTCTATCCCGTCGCGTGGGGGAGTGGTGAGTCCGTCCTCTGTCCTACCGCGTCCGGGTGACACAGTCGCGTCCGCTGGTCCCCCCGGGCCAGCTGCCCCAGCCGCGTCCGCCGGTCCCTCCGGGCCAGCTGCACCAGTCGCGTCCGCTGGTCCCTTCGGGCCAGCAGCCCCAGCCGCATCCGCTGGTCCCTCCGGGCCAGCTGCCCCAGCCGCGTCCGCTGGTCCCTCCGGGCCAGCAGCCCCAGTCGCGTCCGCTGGTCCCTACGGGCCAGCAGCCCCAGTCGCGTCCGCTGATCCCTCTAGGCCAGCTGCCCCAATCGCATCCGCTGGTCCCTCCGGGCTAGCTGCACCAGTCACGTCCGCTGGTCCGTCCGGGCCAGCAGCCCCGGTCGCGTCCGCTGGTCCATCCGGGCCAGCTGCCCCAGTCGCGTCCGCTGGTCCCTCCGGGCCAGCTGCCCCAGTCGCGTCCGCTGGTCTATCCGGGCCAGCTGCCCCAGTCGCGTCCGCTGGTCTCTCCGGGCCAGCTACCCCAGTCGCGTCCGCTGGTCCCTCCGGGCCAGCTGTCCCAGTCGCGTCCGCTGGTTCCTCCGGGCCAGCTGCCCCGGTCGCGTCCGCTAGTTCCTCCGGGTCAGCTGCCCCGGTCGCGTCCGCTGGTCCCTCCGGGCCAGCTACCCCAGTCGCGTCCGTTGGTCCCTCCGGGCCGACAGTCCCAGTCTCCTCCACTGGCCCGTCATACTCAGCGTCGTCGCGCGCCTTGCCACGCTACACACGTGGCCCCGGCGGCAGCCTCCGACCCAGGCTTCTGTGAGCGTGCAGACCGCCGCACCGCGCTCGGTGGCGCCTCGACCCCCAGTGGCCCCACGTGCCTCCTCCACTCCCACGGTCGTGAGCGGGGACCCTGGCACCAAGGCCCTGGGCCTGACCACCTCGGCCATCATTGCAGATCTGCACCCGGGCTCCGCATTGGGCTACGCCATGCTCCATCGCGAGCATCGGCACGCTGTCGTGGCTGCCCTTACGCACATCCCACCTGGGGCGCGAGAGGCACACGCTCTCTCAGTCCGCTCCACAGCACGCCCGGAGGACCGAGCCACCTTACACGAGGCACGAGCCTCTCCTGAGGCCGTACACTGGGACGCTGCTTGCGCCGATGAGCTCGCTGCTATCCGATAGCACCACGTATACGACCTCGTCGACCTTCCACCAGGTCGTAAGGCTATCGGCGCCAAGTGGGTCTTGCGGCGCAAGTGGAAACCCGACGGGTCCCTGGACAAGTACAAGGCCCGCCTCACTACCAAGGGGTTTGCCCAGGTCCCTGGGGTCGACTATGACCAGATGTTTGCCCCAGTTGGCTGGTTCTCTACCAGCCGAGCGCTCTTCAGCCTCGTCGCCCAGCATGGGTGGGAGCTGCATCAGATGGATGTGAGCAACACTTTTCTCCATGGTTCACTTGAGGGTGAGGAGTTCTACATGGTGCAGCCACCAGGATATGACGACGGCACCGAGAGAGTGTGGCGCCTGCGTAAGGCCCTTTATGGCCTAAAGCAGTCGCCTCGATGCTGGAACCAGGAGATCAGCAGCACGCTCCTTCGTGGTGGGCTGCAGCGCAGCACCGCGGACCCTGCACTGTTTGTCAGTCCGCGAGGCCAGACCTTCGCCGCTGTTCTGGTGTACGTCGACGACCTTCTCATTGTGTCGCCAGACACGGCCGCCATCCAGCGCATCAAGGACCTGCTGCACGCCACCTACCAGATGAAGGATCTCGGGTCTGCCCGAGTCTTCCTGGGCATGGAGCTCGAGCATGATCGCTCCCAGGGCATCCTCCATGTCCATCAGGCTGCTTATGTGCAGACTCTGTCCACTCGCTTCGCCGAGGACCTGCCACTCGTGCCGAGCGCATCCTCACCCATGTCGCCCGATGGCCAGGTGAAGCTGAAGAGTCCTAACCCAGCTGTTGTGGGGGAGCCAGTTGACGTGACCACGTACCTGCGAGTCATCGGGTCACTGATGTTCCTGGCGACGACGACGCGTCCAGACATCGCGTTCGCCGTCAACCTCCTGGACCAGTTTTCTCAGGAGCCGCGTCACCTCCACCACGAGGCCGCGATCCGAGTACTGTGCTATGTCGTCTTGACTCCTTGGCGAGGTCTCATGTTCCGCCGTCAGCCGTCTGTTGTCGCAGTGGGCTACACCGACAGCGACTGGGCCGGCAGTCCGGACGGTAAGAGTCGCACAGGCTGGATCTTTCTGATTGGCAGCACGGCTGTGTCCTGGCGCAGTGGCAAGCAGGGATGCATTGCACGCAGCACTACTGAGGCTGAGTACGTGGCTCTTGGATCAGGTGCGTGTGAGAGTGTGTGGTTGCGTCGTCTGTTGTCCGAGTTGCGTCAGTCTGTCCCATCCATCACGTTGCATTGTGACAATGAGAGTGCCATAGTCATTGCCGACAATGACGGCGTGCATCACACACGCACAAAGCACATCAACGTTGAGTATCACTATGTGTGTTCATTGTTGCATGACGGCAGCATCAGCATCGTGTGGGTTGAGACAGCACGGCAGTTGGCTGACTTCCTGACCAAGGCACTGAAGCGCGACTCGTTTAAGAAGGCTGTGAGTTCGGTCGGCGTACGTCCGTGAGTGGCTCTCTCTTTATCTCAGCCTGCGTCTCTGCATGCCCTGGGGGAGTCTGGATGTTGACCGTGTCCCTGTCCGCCCATGTGCACTACGCCTGTGAGTCATGGGGGAGTGTTGGTTTTTTCGCATCTCTCATTGTGCTCGGTTGTGTCCTCCCGGCTTGTCTACATCGGCGTGCAGATGACTGACGGCGAGACTCGACGCTGATGGAGTGTCGTCCGGTGGAGCCGACGCACGCTGAGGTCTTCTCGCAGTTCACTGGAGCCTCCTCTCTCAGGCGACGCGCTCAGCTCCATCGGCAGGCCTCCTCGGCGGTCGTGCTGCCGGCGGTCATTGACTCCGCATTTGCTGCTTGCATGCGTCCAGCGCGTCCCATCGCGTCTGCGTCGTCATGCACTGCCTAGGGTCCCAGTTGCATGTTACATGGCCCTGTTTGGCAGCATAAACCGTTGTGGGCACTATATGGGTTTAGGCTGCCATAACTCCTCGCTACTATTTTTCTAGCAGATTCTGACCGCACGGCTGCGTTCGCAGCGGCGGTATTATGGTATGGTCCAGTTTTCAGGCAAAACGGACGACGCCCGGGTTTTGGGCTGTCGGCTGCCTGGCA
>SZWC01003307.1:40421-52330 GCA_023375785.1 Penium margaritaceum | reverse complement strand
GCTGACGGTTTTGAAATCCGACAAACCTGACCTGCCTGTCCATACTGAGAGGCGACATGGAGTCGGACAAGGGGAAGGCGACTGGTGATCCCTCCTCCTCCTCCTCTGGCGTCCTGAGCCCACGCTCGCAGGCCATTGAGGACCTACGGAGCCAGCAGGTTGAGATGCGCCGCCTCCAGCGGGAGCAGACTGAGGCCATCCGCACGCTGACTGAGCTCCTGCGTAGCCAGTCCACAGACTCACGGCAGGTTTCCGAGGGAGCTGCCGACGTCGCGATCCCTACACAGCAGTCAGCTCGTGCACCATCTACAGGTGCTCGGCCTGACCCACCACCTTCAGACCTCCTGGATGATGAGCCATTCATGCCAGGCATGACAGACGACTCCCCGGATCATGACATCCGGGTCCTTCAGGAGCGCCTCCGTCAGCTGCAGACGGGCACCAGATCTCCTGTGGTGCCTACGGTGCGACCGTCACCTGACTATCCCGGTGACTATCCCCTTCCAGGTTTCTTCCCTGTCTCTCGCCCTCCTCAGCCTGCGGCTGCTCTTCCCACGGAGCGGCAGCCAAAGAACTTTGAGGCACCACCCCCACGGTACATATCCAGGATGGGTTTGACTGCTGGGAGATCCTGTTTCAGGTGTGGGCCACCTCCGAGGGAGTTTGGCCGTACTACCACAGCCCATACCAGACTACAGACCCAACACAGGTGCCGACAGCTGCTCGGGCCATGCGAGGACTTCTTTACGCTATGCCACGCGAGACTGTCGTCGACTTCCGCCCCTTCCTTGGCGAGGCTGGCACAGGCACCGGAGCCGATCCTCGTGGAGGCTGGGATCTGGCGCTGTCCCTACTGGCCGCAGAGACGCACGCCACGCGTGCGTCCCACATCCGCGCTTTCCATTCGCTTGGTCAGGGACCAGCGTAGCCTACGGCGGATTACTGGCGACGCGCCATGCGTATTTTCACGTGCCTGGGTACCTCAGGGGGCACACAGCTGTGGGCACTCCGGGCGATCATGCTCGGAGTTCGCCTGGAGTACACCGACATCTTCGACCGGTACAGCGACGCCGTTCTCGAGCCCTTCTCGGCCTCCATGCAGCTGCTCCCTTGGGCGCATCAGCTCTTCCTCCAGGTGACGTCGACCCGCGAGGCTGCAGTAGCACATCAGGAGACGTCCCTCGCTGCAGCAGTCCTCGCCTCACCACCATCTTCCATCCTGCAGTCACCCTCATCCACCTCCACCACGACCTCATCTTCCTCTTCCTCCTCGACCCCGTCTACACCCGCGCAGACGCAGGGCGTCGCAGCAGCCGCCCAGGGGAAGAAGAAGAACAGGAAGCGCGGATCGGGCCAGCAGCAGTCGTCATCCACTGGTAGCAGTGGGCGTTCCGTCCACTGCTACAACTGTGGAGGTGCCCATCGCTACACCGAGTGCCAGCAGCCGCTTGACTGGGGGCGCTTCACCCGCAGACTTCAAGCGGCCCGTGCTGCTCGTACCGCACCCGGGACGTCGTCCGCACACTCCTCGGGACGCGCGGCGACTACGACTGCAGCTGTTCCTACGTCCTCGCCAGCGAGCAGCAGTGATCCAGACCCACGTGACCGTACCATCGCCGAGCTATGTCATCTTCTGGCGCTTCGCTTACAGGGAGGTGCGAGTGTGTTGTCATCGTCGAGTGGGTCACAGACTGCTTGTTCGTCCGCCTTCGTGACTCGTGATGATACGTGTGGGGGAGCACAGTCCGCATGTGATGAGGATGGGCCTGACTGCACAGACTGGATCCATGAGTCTCACCTTCGTGATGTACGTCGTTCCATCCCACTGACGGCTCAGCGTCCCTCTGATGCCGAGTGTTCCATTGCTCGTTGTACAGTGACGTCCACCGGTCGTGACNNATCCAGACCCACGTGACCGTACCATCGCCGAGCTATGTCATCTTCTGGCGCTTCGCTTACAGGGAGGTGCGAGTGTGTTGTCATCGTCGAGTGGGTCACAGACTGCTTGTTCGTCCGCCTTCGTGACTCGTGATGATACGTGTGGGGGAGCACAGTCCGCATGTGATGAGGATGGGCCTGACTGCACAGACTGGATCCATGAGTCTCACCTTCGTGATGTACGTCGTTCCATCCCACTGACGGCTCAGCGTCCCTCTGATGCCGAGTGTTCCATTGCTCGTTGTACAGTGACGTCCACCGGTCGTGACTCCAGTGGCACTTGGATCATCGATTTCGGTGCCACTCACCACATGACGTGTCATCGCAGTGACTTTGTGGTTCTTGGTCCCGTCACGACTGTTCGTTCTGTTCGCACCGGCTCTGGTCAGTCCTTACCGGTCCACGGTATTGGGGTTGTGTGTTTCGATGGTCCGTCTGGCCCCTTGTATCTCTCTGACGTGCTATTTGTACCTGATCGTGAGCTCAGCCTGCTGTCTCTGCGTGCCTGCACTCTGATGGGTCTCTCTGTTGAGCACACTGCTGATTCGGCGAGTATGACTGCTTCTGACACCCGTAGCATTGTTCTGCGTGCTTCAGTCATTGATGACCTGTACCGCATTGCTCGGCCGTCCTCCCCTCGCTCCCCTACGTCCTCTGGTCGCGTTTTTGTCACTGGTCTTCTATCCCCAGACCACCAGAGGTTGCTTCACCGCCGTCTGTGTCACGTGGGCTCCGACACTGTGTCGAAGCTCATCCGGACACAGCCGCTCTTGGTCTTGACGTGGCTTCTTTCGAGAAGCCACCCAAGACCGACTGCCTTTTCTGCGCTCAGGGTAAGATGCACCGGTGCACTTAGCCAGATTCGCGTTCACGAGCACTGCGCCCCTCGAGTTGGTCCACTCGGACCTGCTTGGTCCTCTCCCGGTTGAGTCCGTGTCCGAGAGGGGCCGATATGTTCTAACACTGACTGATGACTTCACCCGGATGCGGTGGGTCTACAGTCTGCGTCAGAAGAGCGACGCCGCCCTTGCGGTTCGGCTCTGGCTCGTGATGGCTAAGCGTCAGTCTCGCCACACGCTACACACCTTCCGATCGGATTGCGGTGGCGAGTTCCTCGGTGAGATGGATGCCTTCTTTGCTGAGCACGGCATTTTTCACCAGGTCTCTGCTCCTGCCACCCCACAGCAGAACGGTGTCTCTGAGCGCTGGAACCGCACCATGGAGGATGCGATCCGCGCCATGCGGTCTGAGTGTTGTCTCCCGGAGTCCTTCGCCTTCGAGGGTTTCTCCTACATGACCTGGGTCTGGAACCGCCTCCCGCATGGTCCACTTCCGGACCATATTACACCGTACGAGCTCTGGTTTGGCCACCGTGCTGATCTTCGCCTCGCTCGCGTCTGGGGTTCCCTGGCCTCCGTGTGGTACACCGAGGACCAGCAGGGGTCCAAGGTCTCCCCTCGGGGTCGCTTGTGTGCCTTCATCGGCATCTCCCCGTGGTCGAAGGCCTGGCGCTTCTGGGACCCCACTCGCCGTCGTGTCATAGAGTCTCGGGACGCGCTGTTTTTTGAGTCACTCACTTACCATGATCTGACTTCAATCACAGCCCTCTCTGCCGCCCACGTCCCTTCCTGTGAGGGTTCTCGACGGATGGGGGAGATTCCTCCGCCGTCGACCACTGGTCGCCAGGCTGATGGGTCCGCTCGAGCCCCCTCTCGGTCTCCTGCACTTGACGACCCGGCTGTTATTACTGTTGGCCCAGAGATATCGCCTGTGCTGCCCACTTCACACCCTACAGGCACCACGGTCCTCACGCCTCCTATATCACCACCTGTCCCTACTAGCACCCCTGCTCAGGCGTCTGACCCAGTCCAGCCCACGCCTGTCCCTGCTTCGACTGACACTCTTTCAGTGTCCGGGCCGGCCTTACCCGCTGACAACCCCAGCTCTGGGTCCCCCACACACGCGTCTCCTCGCACGGCATCCCCGGCTGCCTCGTCTCAGTCCTCACCTGCTGCGGTTGTCCCTGACCCTGTGGATGTGCCCGTCTCTGCGCCTGCTGCGCGTCCCTCGACCTCCGGTTACTCTCGTGAGCCCGGTGGTCGCCTTCGACCACTGGATTCCGGAGCTGAGCGGGTGTCGGGTCACGGACCCAGGCGCCCCACTCGCAACATCGCGAGCGGTGATCCAGGCTCAAAGGCCCTAGGCCTGAGTGCCCGCACTGAGCCTACAGAGGTACACCCAACGTGCCCCATCGGGCACGATCTGGTCACTCGCGAGTTCCATATCACCTGTGACGCAGCAGCTGACCTCGTGGTTGTCAGGCCTGACACTGTGGCGTCTACACTTGCCACGCAGAGTTCCCCCTCTCTCGCCCCTGATCCGGGCACATTGAGGGAGGGTCTCTCATCGCAGGATGCTGATGCCTGGCGAGCTGCTTGCGAGGATGTGCTTCGCGCTGTCCGAGAGCACGGAGTCTATGAGCTGGTCGATCTTCCCCCCGGGAGGAAGGCGATTCAGGTCAAGTGGGTCTTTCGCAAGAAAGTGAAGCCTGATGGCTCACTGGAACGCAACAAGGCCCGCTTGGATGTCAAGGGGTTCTCTCAGATTGAGGGAGTTGACTACACTGACACCTTTGCCCCTGTCGGCCGCATGACCTCAGCTCGAGCTCTGTTCGGTGTAGTGGCTCAGCATGACTGGGAACTACACCAGATGGATGTGAACAATGCGTTCCTCCATGGCTCTCTGGATGAGGAGATCTACGTGGCTCAGCCACCAGGCTTTGAGGACGGTGACAAGGTCTGGCGCTTGCGCAAGTCCTTGTACGGCCTCAAGCAGTCTCCACGGTGTTGGAACCGGGAGATCACAGGCACCTTGACTCGTGCAGGATACGTACATAGCGAGGCTGACCCCTCGCTATTCATCCTGCCGACACCCGAGCGTCTCACAGCCATCCTGGTCTATGTTGATGACCTTCTGATTGCGTCTCCGTCCCTGGAGGCCGTGAAGGAGGCCAAGGCTGTCCTACAGACCGCCTACACGATGAAGGACCTCGGTCGTGCATCGGTGTTTCTCGGTATGGAGATTGTACGTGATCGCAGACATCGGACACTGCTGCTACATCAGGCCCGATATGCACGAGTCGTGGGGGAGCGCTTTAGCGATCTCCTTGGTGCAGTGCCCACTGCTTCCACACCCATCACACCTGATCACCAGGATGCCCTGAAGGTGGATGAATCTACACAGCTAGGGGAGACAGTGGACGTGACCTTGTACCTCCGTCTGATCGGATCTGTGATGTACCTGGCCACGACCACGCGTCCCGACATCATGTTCGCCGTCAACCTCCTCGCTCAGTTCTCGCAGGCTCCACGTGCGAGAGCTCTCCACGCGGCTGTGCGAGTGGTACGGTACGTGGTTTCCACGCCGTATCTCGGACTCTGCTTTCGTCGGCGGTGTTCGGTAGTCCTTGACGGCTACATTGACAGCGACTGGGCTTGGAGTCCCGACGGGCGCAGTCGCACTGGTTACGTGTTCCTGCTCGGTGGTACCGCTTTGTCTTGGCAAAGCGGGAAGCAGGACAACATCGCACGTAGCTCGTCGGAGGCAGAGTATGTGGCTTTGGGGGCAGGGGCTGCTGAGGCAGTTTGGCTGCAGCGCTTGTTTCTTGAGCTTGGGCAGTCAGTTCCCGCCATTGTGCTGCGTTGCGACAACCAGAGTACTCTCGCCATTGCGGGGAACTCTGGTGTTTTTCATGCTCGCACAAAGCACATTGCGGTTGAGCATCACTTCGTTCGTGATCTGGTGGAGCGACGCATGATCTCCATCATGTGGGTTGGCACTGACTTGCAGCGAGCTGATTTCTTGACGAAGGCATTTGCACGCGGAAAGTTCTTTGTGGCCATTCGTTTTTTTGGGCTTCGCCCCGTGCGTGACAGTGGTTGAGTGTGGGATGTATGTTGCCGTCTCATCTGTCTGTGTCACTCACTATATTGTTGTACCAGTGCTGCACGCGTATGGACATGCGTACCATCGGGTCATGGGGGAGTGTTGTGCTTTGTGCCGTTCCTGTACAGTTTACTGTGACCACTCAGCCGTGTCCATACTCGTGCAGATCCCTGAGGCAGGTGGCCCTGGTGACACTGGTGCGACGACAGGCGGCGGACTACTCGTCTGGAGCCGACCGACCACTGTTCTAGAGCCCCAGATGTCACCGGGACTCTTTGCTGTGCCTTCTACGTCTTGCAGGCGCCTTTCGGCGGACTGGGCATGAGGCCCATTTGCATGTTTTTGCATTGTATACTCGCTGTCTGTCGATGGATGCATGCATGTGACCAGTCGTTGCGTGCGTCTTTTGATTCTGCACGTCTAGGTTCAGACGGCATAGGATTCTGACACGTGTGCGCAGAGTTACGGCCAAAACAGTGGTTTTGGGCCGGTTTTAGGACAGCTCTTGGACTGTCGCGTGCGACACCCGCCGTGCGCCGCGGCAGGTATTTATGCCCTAGACCTGTCAGTTGTCATTTATCTCTGCATTTACTAAGCTATTGAAGCTTATGAGACTTTGCGCGTCTCCCTAGCCTGATCCTTGCTTTTTCTTGCACCTGCCTGCTTGCTAGTGCGTCAGGTGACTGGACAGTGTCGCCACGTCAGTAGCAGCAAGGCTAGAAAGCTTCCTAGCAGTTTCTCAGCGGGTGTCGCACGCGGCAGTCGAAGAGCTGTCCTAAAACCGGCCCAAAACCACTGTTTTGGCCGTAACTCTGCGCACACATGTCAGAATCCTACGCCGTCTGAACCTAGACGGGCAGAATCGAAAGATGGACGCAGCGACTTGTCACATGCATGCATGCATCGACTGACAGCGAGTATACAATGCAAAAACATGCAAATGGGCCTCATGCCCAGTCCGCCGAAAGGCGCCTGCAAGGCGTAGAAGGCACAGCAAGGAGTCCCGGTGACATCTTGGGCTCTGGAACAGTGGTCGATGAGTTCCAGGCGGGTACTCCGCCGCCTGTCGTCGCGCCGGTGTCACCAGGGCCGCCTGCCTCAGGGATCTGCACGACTATGGACACGGCCGAGAAGTCACAGTAAACTGTACAGGAACGGCACAAAGCACAACACTCCCCCATGACCCGATGGTACGCATGTCCATACGCGTAGAGCACTCGTACAACGACATAGGGAGTGACACAGACAGATGAGACGCCAACGTACATCCCACACTCAACCACTGTCATGCACGGGGCGAAGCCCAACAGAACGAATGGCCACCAGGAACTTTCCGCGGGCGAGTGCCTTCGTCAAGAAATCAGCACGCTGCAAGTCAGTGCCAACCCACATGATGGATATCAGGCGTCGCTCTACCAGATCACGAACAAAGTGATGCTCAACCGCAATGTGCTTTGTGCGAGCATGAAAAATACCAGAGTTCTCCACAATGGCGAGAGCACTATGGTTGTCGCAACGCAGCACAATGGCGGGTACTGACTGCCCAAGCTCAAGAAACAAGCGCTGCAGCCAAACTGCCTGAGCAGCCCCTGCCCCCAAAGCCACACACTCTGCCTCCGACGAGCTACGTGAGATGCAGCCCTGCTTCCCGCTTTGCCAAGACAAAGCGGTACCACCGAGTAGGAACACGTAGCCAGTGCGACTGCGCCCGTCAGAACTCCAAGCCCAGTCGCTGTCAGTGTAGCCGTCAAGGACCACCCAACACTGCCGACGAAAGCAGAGTCCGAGATACGGCGTGGAGACTGTTGGTTTGTGTGGCTTCTACCCGTCACGACAGACACTGCTGGTTTACCGATATATGTTGTGCTTTGTGCCGTTCCTGTACAGTTTACTGTGACCACTCGGCCGTGTCCATACTCGTGCAGATCCCTAAGGCAGGCGGCCCTGGTGACACCGGCGCGACGACAGGCGTCGGACTACCCGTCTGGAGCTGACCGACCACTGTTCCAGAGCCCCAGATGTCACCGGGACTCCTTGCTGTGCCTTCTACGTCTTGCAGGCGCCTTTCGGCGGACTGGGCATGAGGCCCATTTGCATGTTTTTGCATTGTATACTCGCTGTCAGTCAATGGATGCATGCATGTGACCAGTCGTTGCGTGCGTCTTTTGATTTTGCACGTCTAGGTTCAGACGACGTAGGATTCTGACATGTGTGCGTAGAGGTATGGCCAAAACAGTATTTTTGGGCCGGTTTTAGGACAGCTTTTGGACTGCCGCGTGCGACACCCGCCATGCGCCGCAGCAAGTATTTATGCCCTGGACCTGTCAGTTGTCATTTCTCTCTGCATATGCTACATTGAAGCATTCTGACACTTTGACTTGTGTCTCCTAGCCAAACCCTTGACGTTGTGTGTACAACATGTGACTGTCGTCATCGTCTGACTAGGCACTAACGCCCGGTCAGCGGCCGTGTTGCTTGGAAGCTTCTACGCACTTTCTCATGGTATCAGAGCAGTGAGACAGATCTCACTGAGCTACGGAGCAGAGACGTTGCAGAGCAGCAGCAGTGAGAGTCACTGCTGCAGCAGATCTTCTGGGACTTGCTGGAGACGGCCGTTCGCCGTCCGCGTACTCCACCCACCACGTGAGATCGCAGCTGCTGAGGCAGCAGCAGCAGTGCGTATCGCCACGCAGAGGTGTGTGGCGGCTGCGGTGCGTACAACCGCTACTCCCCCCCCCAAAGCTGCGGCACGAGAGCAGCAGTAGCAGAAGTGGCGGCGGCAGCCGCGCAGCAGTAGCGGCCGCCACAACAGCGTGGCAGCAGCAGCGGCAGCAGCAACGCAGCAGCGGCGTTGGCAGCAGCAGCGCAGCAGCGGCAGCGGCACAGCAGCAGCAGCGGCAGCCGCGGCAGCAGCAGCAGCGCAGAAGTGGCAGTAGCAGCAGCGCGCGGCGGCGGTAGCCAGCAGCAGCGCGCGACGGCGGCGGCTAGAAGCAGCTGCAGCGCGCAGCAACAGCGCCGCGCGCAGCAGCAGCCGCCGCGCGCAGCAGCAGCAGCAGCAGCGCAGCCGCTGCTGCCACCGCTGCACACGCAGCTACGCAGCTGCTGCTGCAGCTGACAGCGGAGCTGCAGCAGCAGCTGGGCGGAAGCTGCTACGCAGCTTCCGCGGAGCTGCCGCGCGCCACCGCGCAGCGGCAGAATTGTGACAAGAAAAAAAAAAGAAAAAAAAAGGACAGGAAGAGCTGAAGTCAGCATTGTTCGTTGCTGACGTCATCAGGTCGTGCTGACCTCAGCAACCATTTGCTGACGTCAGCATTACACTTAGCCAAATTTGCAACGGAAATGTGAAAAGTTGCCAGCGTTTCAACTCCTCGAGAAATGCAGACGGTTCTGAAATCCGGCAAACTTGACCTGTGGTCCCACAGTGAGCGGCGACATGAGTTCGCCCGACGACAAGGACAAGGGACCAGGTGATCCCTCCTCCTCTTCTTCAGGGGTATTGAGCCCTCGCTCGCAGGCCATTGAGGACCTCGCAGCCAGCAGGAGGAGATGCGTCGTCTGCAGCGAGAGCAGACTGACGCGATCCGCACGCAGACTGAGCTTCTGCGCGCTCAGTCCACGGCACCTCCGCGGACTTCTGAGGGAGCTGCCGGCGTTGCGGCCTCCACCCAGCACTCAGCTCAGGTGCCCCTGACAGGTGCCCCACCTGCTTCACCTCCTGGTGTAGTCTGCCCACCACCTGAGGACCTTCTTGATGACGAGGCCTTCATGCCAGGCTTTGACGATGACTCGCAAGAGCGGGAGTTTCGTCTTCTACAGGAGCGCCTCCGTCAGCTGCAGACGGGTTTCCGACCTCCACCCGTCTCCCCGATACGACTGTCACCTTACTTCCCCAGTGATCATCCCCTTCCAGGAGTTTTTCCCGACACTCGCCCTCCTCAGCCTGCGGCTGCTCTCCCCACGGAGCGGCAGCCAAAGGACTTTGAGGCACCACCTCCACGGTACATCAGCGAGGATGGATTTGACTGCTGGGANCTGCAGACGGGTTTCCGACCTCCACCCGTCTCCCCGATACGACTGTCACCTTACTTCCCCAGTGATCATCCCCTTCCAGGAGTTTTTCCCGACACTCGCCCTCCTCAGCCTGCGGCTGCTCTCCCCACGGAGCGGCAGCCAAAGGACTTTGAGGCACCACCTCCACGGTACATCAGCGAGGATGGATTTGACTGCTGGGAGATCTTGTTTCAGGTGTGGGCCACTTCGGAGGGAGTGTGGCCTTACTACCACAGCCCATACCAGTCTACAGATCCAGCACAGGTGCTGACAGCAGCCCGGGCCATGCAAGGGCTTCTCTACGCCATGCCACGCGAGACTCTCGTTGACTTCCGTCCCTTCCTTGGTGAGGCTGGCACAGGCACCGGAGCTGATCCTCGTGGAGGCTGGGATCTGGCGTTGTCCCTACTGGCTGCAGAGACGCACGCCACGCGTGCGTCACACATTCATGCTTTTCACTCTCTCCGTCAGGGATCAGCGGAGCCTGCAGTGGATTTTTGGCGACGCGCCATGCGTATCTTCACGCGTCTGGAGACCTCAGGGGGAACACAGCTGTGGGCGCTTCGGACGATCATGCTCGGAGTTCGCCTGGAGTACACCAACATATTCACACGGTACAACGACGCTGCTCTCGGGCCATTCTCTGCCACCCTGCAGCTGCTCTCGTGGGCCCATCAGCTTTTCCTCCAGGTGACGTCGGCTCGCGAGGCAGCAGTAGCACATCAGGAGACTACTCTCGCTAAAGTAGTCCTCTCCTCACCACCATCTTCCCGCCTAGAGTCACCCTCACCTTCCTCCTCTTCTTCAACCCCGTCTACACTCACACAGACACAGGGCGTTGCAGCAGCCGCCAAGGGGAAGAAGAAGAATAGGAAGTGCGGATCGGGTCAACAGCAGGCGTCATCTAGTGGTAGCAGTGGCCGCTCCGTGCACTGTTACAACTGTGGAGGTGCCCATCGCTACACCGAGTGCCAGCAGCCACTCGACCGGGAGCGCATCACTCGCGGACTTCAGGCTGCCCATGCCGCTCGCACCGCGTCCGGTACGTCGACTGCACACTCCTCTGGACGTGCGGCGACTACGACTGCAGCTGTTCCTGCATCCTCACCGGCGAGCAGCAGTAATCCAGACCCACGTGACCGCACCATCGCCGAGCTTCGTCATCTTCTGGCGCTTCGCTTTCAGGGAGGTGCGAGTGTGTTGTCATCAACGAGTGGGTCACAGACTGCTTGTTCGTCCGTCCTCGTGACTCGTGATGACACGTGTGGGGGAGCATAGTCCGCATGTGATGATGATGGGCCTGACTGCACTGACTGGATTCATGAGTCTCACCTTCGTGATGTACGTCGTTCCTTCCCACAAACGGCTCAGCGTCCCTCTGATGCCGAGTGTTCTATTGCTCGTTGTACAGTGACGTCCACCAGTCGTGACTCCGGTGGCACTTGGATCATTGATTCCGGTGCCACCCACCACATGACGTGTCGTCGTAGTGACTCTGTGGTACTTGGTCCTGTCACGACTGTCCGTTCCGTTCGTACAGGTTCAGGCCAGTCCTTACCGGTTCACGGTGTTGGGGTTGTATGCTTTGATGGTCCGCCTGGCCCCCTGTATTTCTCTGACGTGCTGTTTGTGCCTGCTCTTGAGCTTAGTTTTCTGTCTGTGCGTGCCTGCACTCTGATGGGTCTCTCCGTTGAGCATACCGCTCACTCAGCGATTGTGACTGCTCTTGACACCCGTAGCATTGTCCTGCGTGCTTCAGTCGTCGATGACCTGTACCGCATTGCTCGGCCCTCCTCCCCTTGCTCTCCCACCTCCTCTGGTCGTGTTTTTGTCACTGGTGTTCTATCTCCAGAACACCAGCAGTTGCTTCACCGACGTCTGTGTCATGTGGGCTCCGACACTGTGTCGAAGCTCATCCGGACACAGCCCGCTCTTGGTCTTGACGTGGCTTCTTTCGAGAAGCCACCCAAGACCGA
>SZWC01003307.1:0-16934 GCA_023375785.1 Penium margaritaceum | reverse complement strand
TTTGGTGGCTATTTGAGTCCGGCACAGGCGGGTGAAGAGAGGATGGCGGCTGACGCGATTTGCGTCTGCGGCTCCTCCACGTCCGTGCGGCTTCCAGGAAGCTGCACGGCTGGAGTCAGCACCTACAAAAGGTACTGGTGCCTCTGGTGCCTGAGTGGCCACGGCTGCCGCTGCTGCTGTTGCTCGCTGATGGTGCCGTTGCTCGCCCGGTTTGCGGCTCCAAGTCGCCACACGGGCGGCCTCGGACCAAATCTGCTGCGCGCAAGGGCTCCAACGGCCTCAAGCCGTTGTGGCACGCTGCAGCTGCAGCACGGACCTGCCGTTGCGGTTTCTGACGCATGAGGATGATGGCATATGCATCGTTGGCACACAGGTCATGCAAGGGACAGGAAGGGTAGGGAGAGACACGCGCAATGGTATCTCATGCTTCAACTGAAGTAAATGCAGAGACAAATAACAAATGACAGGTCCACAGCATAAAAAGCTGCCGTGGCTCACGGCGGGTGGCGCACACGGCGGTGCCTGTCAAACCTCAACCGGCCCAAAACCATTGTTTTGGCCATAATTCTGCGCACAAGCGTCCAAACGGAGCGCCGTCTGATCCTACGGATGCAGAACGAAAAGACAGACACAACGACTGGTCACACGCCTACGTCCGGGAACAGCCGGAGAGTGTAAGAAAACAAACATGTAAATCAGCCTGGCAGGGCTGTCCACCAAGAAAATCCCGAAGACCTCCAAACGTAGTTCGTGGGCTGTGGCAGCCCTCTGGTACACTAGGTAGGCTGCCAAGCTGCCTCCAGCAGGTGGAGCATCACCTCAGGGAACTCTGTCTCCAGCTGGGTCCGCCTCAAGGATCTGCACGAGCATGGACATGTCCGAGTGGTCACAACCAACTGTACAACTGTGTATGACTGACAACATCACAACACTCCCCCATGACCCGATGGTACGCATGTCCATACACGTGCAGAACGCGTGCCGGTGCAACACAGAGTGCTCAACAGGGACCCGGACAATCACCGACTCTCGGACAAGGGTCAAAATCCGACGGAACGAACAGCCCCAAGGAACTTCCCACGTGCCACTTCCTTGGTCAGGAAGTCAGCGCGCTGCAAGTCTGTGCCCACCCAATCGATGGAGATCAACTGCCGCTCCACCAGATCGCGCACGAAATGATACTCGACAGCGATGTGCTTCGTGTGTGCGTGGAATACACCAGAGTTCTCAGCGATCGTGAGAGCACTCTGGTTGTCGCATCGGAGGATGATGGTAGGCACAGACTGACCCAAGCACTGGAACAACCGCTGCAGCCACACCATCAAGACCAAGAGCGGGCTGTGTCCGGATGAGCTTCGACACAGTGTCGGAGCCCACGTGACACAGACGTCGGTGAAGCAACCGCTGGTGTTCCGGCGATAGAACACCAGTGACAAAAACGCAGCCAGAGGAGGAGGGAGAGCAAGGGGAGGAGGGCCGAGCAATGTGGTACAAATCATCTACGACTGAAGCACGCAGGACAATGCTACGGGTGTCAAGAGCAGTCACAGTCGCTGAATCAGCGGTATGCTCAACGGAGAGACCCATCAGAGTGCAGGCACGCACAGACAGCAGGCTGAGCTCAAGATCAGGCACAAACAGCACGTCAGAGAGATACAGGGGGCTAGACGGACCATCAAAGCATACAACCCCAACACCGTGGACCGGTAAGGACTGACCAGAGCCTGTACGAACAAAACGAACAGTCGTGACGGGGCCAAGTACCAGAAAGTCACTACGACGACACGTCATGTGGTGGGTGACACCGGAATCGATGATCCAAGTGCCACCGGAGTCATGACTGGTTGACCTCACTGTGTAACGAGCAATGGAACACTCGGCATCAGAGGGACGCTGAGCCGTCAGTGGGAAGGAACGACGTACATCACGAAGGTCAGACTCATGAATCCAATCAGTGCAGTCAGGCCCATCATCATCACATGCGGACTGTGCTCTCCCACACGTGTCATCACGAGTCACGAGGACGGACAAACAAGCAGTCTGTGACCCACTCGATGATGACAACACACTAGCACCTCCCTGAAAGCAAAGCGCCAGAAGATGACGGAGCTCGGCGATGGTGCGGTCACGTGGGTCTGGATCACTACTGCTCGCCGGTGAGGATGCAGGAACAGCCGCAATCATCGCCGCGTGTCCACAGGAGTGTGTGATCGACGTGCCGGACGCCGTGCGGGCAGCATGGGCATCCTGAAGTCCGCGAGTGATGCGCTCCCAGTCAAGCGGCTGCTGGCACTTGGTGTAGCGATGGCCACCTCCACACTTGTAGTAGTGCACGGAACGACCACTGCTACCACTGGATGATGACTCCTACTGACCCGATCCGCGCTTCCTATTCTTCTTCTTCCCCTGGGCGGCTGCGGCAATGCCCTGCGTCTACGTGGGTGTAGACGGGGTTAAAGAGGAGGGGGAGATGAGGTCGTGATGGAGGTAGATGAAGGTGACTGCAGGATGGAAGATGGTGGTGAGGCGAGGACTGCTGCAGCGAGGGAAGTCTCCTGATGTGTTACTGCTGCCTCGTGGGCCGACGTCACCTACAGGAAAAGCTGGTGGGCCCAAGGGAGCAGTTGCAGGGTGGCTAAGAAAGGCATGAGAGCAGCCTCGCTGTACCGTGTGAATATGTCGGTGTACTCCAGGCGAACTCCGAGCATGATCGTCCGAAGTGCCCACAACTGTGTGCCCCCTGAGGTCCCCAGACGCGTGTAGATACGCATGGCACGTTGCCAGTAATCCGCCGAAGGCTCCGCTGGTCCCTGACGGAGCGAGTGGAAAGCACGAATGTGTGACGCACGCGTGGCGTGCGTCTCTGCGGCTAGTAGGGAAAACGCCAGATCCCAACCTCCACGCGGATCAGCTCCGTTGCCTGTGCCAGCCTCGCCGAGGAACGGGCGGAAGTCAACGACAGTCTCGCGTGGCATGGCATGGAGAAGTCCTCGCATGGCCCTGGCTGCTGTCAGCACCTGTGCTGGATCTGTAGGCTGGTATGGGCTGTGGTAGTAAGGCCACACTCCCTCGGAAGTGGCCCACACCTGAAACAGGATCTCCCAGCAGTCAAATCCATCCTCGCTGATGTACTCTGGAGGTGGTGCCTCAATGTCCTTTGGCTGCCGCTCCGTGGGGAGAGCAACCGCAGGCTGAGGAGGGCGAGAGACGGGGAAGACTCCAGGAAGGGGGTGATCACCGCGGAAGTCAGGTGACGGTCGTATCGGGGACACGGGTGGAGGTCGGATACCCGTCTGCAGCTCACGGAGGCGCTCCTTTAGGAGACGAATCTCACGCTCCTGGGAGTCATCCTCGAAGCCTGGCATGAATGGCTCCTCGTCAAGGAGGTCCGGAGGTGGTGGGAAAACCACACCAGGAGGTGAAGCAGGCGGGGCACCTGTCACGGGCTCTTGAGCCGAGTGCTGGGTGGAGGCCGCAACGCTGGCAGCTCCCTCAGAAATCCGCGGAGGAGCTGTGGGCTGAGCGCGTAGGAGCTCAGTGAGCGTGCGGATCGCGTCAGTCTGCTCTCGCTACAGACGACCCATCTCCTCCTGCTGGCTGCGCAGGTCCTCGATGGCCTGCGAGCAAGGGCTCAATACTCCTGAAGAAGAGGAGGAGGGTGAGAAGTTTCCAGGAAGCTTCTTAGCCTTTCTGCTTGCTAGCCTGACAACACGGGTCTGGCTGGTTGACTCACAGGTCATGCAAGGGACAGCAAGGGTAGGGAGAGACACGTGCACTTGTATCTCAAGCTTCAACTGAAGTTAATGCAGAGAGAAATAACAAATGACAGGTCCACAACATAAACAGCCGCCGTGGCTCACGGCGGGTGGCGCACACGGCGGTGCCTGTCAAACCTGAACCGGCCCAAAACCATTGTTTTGGCCATAATTCTGCGCACAAGCGTCCAAACGGAGCGCCGTCTGATCCTACGGATGCACGACAAAAAGACAGACACAACGACTGGTCACACGCCTACGTCCGGGAACAGCCGGAGAGTGTAAGAAAACAAACATGTAAATGAGCGTGGCAGGGCTGTCCACCGAGAAAATCCTGAAGACCTCCAAACGTAGTCGGTGGGCTGTGGGAGCCCTCTGGTACACTGGATAGGCTGCCAGGCTGCCTCCAACGGGTGGAGCATCACCTCAGGGAACTATGTCTCCAGCTGGGTCCGCCTCAAGGATCTGCACGAGCATGGACACGGCCGAGTGGTCACAACCAACTGTAAAACTATGTATGACTGACAACATCACAACAGAGGGATCACCTGGTCCCTTGTCCTTGTCGTCGGGCGAACTCATGTCGCCGCTCACTATGGGACCACAGGTCAATTTTGCCGGATTTCAAAACTGTCTGCGTTTCTCCGCGATTTGATACGCTGGCAACTTTTCGTTTTCCGGGTGAAGATTTGGCTAAGTGTAATGCTGACGTCAGCAAGTGGTTGCTGACGTCAGCACGACCTGATGACGTCAGCAATCGACAATGCTGACGTCAGCTCGTCCCCTTCCTTTTTTTTTCTTTTTTTTCTTGTCACAGTTTTGCCGCTACGCGGTGGCGCGCGGCAGCTCAACGGAAGCTGCGCACCAGCTTCCGCCCAGCTCCTGCTGCAGCTGTGCTGTCAGCTGCAACAGCAGCTGAGTAGCTGCGTGTGCAGCGATGGCAGCAGCGGCTGCGCTGCTGCTGCTGCTGCTGCGCGCGGTGGCTGCTGCTGCGCGCTGCAGCTGCTGCTGGCTGCCGCCGCCGTGCGTTGCTGCTGGCTGCCGCTGCCGCGCGCTGCAACTGCTGCCACTGCTGCGCTGCTGCTGCCGCCGCGACTGCCGCTGCTGATGCTGTGCCGCTGCCGCTGCTGCGCTGCTGCTGCTGACGTTGCTCCTGCGCTGCTGCTGCCGCCGCTGCTGCCGCCGCTGCTGCCACGCTGCTGTGACGGCCGCTGTTGTTGCGCTGCTGCTGCGCTGCTGCCGCCGCCTCTGCTGCTGCTATGGCTGTGGAGTGGGGGGGCGGCTGCACGCACGGCAGCCGCCACACACTTCTGCGTGGCGGTATGCGCTGCTGCTGCTGCCTCAGCAGCTGCGATCTCACGTGGTGGGTGGAGTACGTGGACGGCGACCGGCCGTCTCCAACTGGTCCCAGAAGGTCTGCTGCTGCGGTGACTCTCACTGCTGCTGCTTTGCTGCGTCTCTACTGCGCAGCTCAGTGAGAACTGTCTCACTGCTCTGATACCAAGAGAAAGTGCGTGGAAGCTTCCTAGCAACACAGTCGTTGACCGGGCGTCAGTGCCAAGTCAGACGGTGACGACAGTCACAGGTCGTACACACAACGGCAAGGGTTTGGCTAGGAGACACAAGGCACAGTGTCAGAATGCTTCAATATAGCATATGCAGAGAGAAATGACAACTGACAGGTTCAAGGCATAAATACCTGCCGCGGCGCATGGCGGGTGTCGCACGCGGCAGTCTAAGAGTTGTCCTAAAACCGGCCCAAAACCATTGTTTTGGCCGTAACTCTGCGCACACATGTCAGAATCCTACGCCGTCTGAACCTAGACGTGCACAATCAAATGACGGACACAGCGACTGGTCACATGCATGCATCCATCGACTGACAGCGAGTATACAATGCAAAAACATGCAAATGGGCCTCATGCCCAGTCCGCCGAAAGGCGCCTGTAAGACGTAGAAGGCACAGCAAGGAGTCCCAGTGACATCTGGGGCTCTGGAACAGTGGTCGGTCAGCTCGAGGCGGGTAGTCCGCCGCCTGTCGTCGCTCCGGTGTCACCAGGGCCGCCTGCCTCAGGGATCTGCATGAGTATGGACACGGCCGAGTGGTCACAGTAAACTGTACAGGAACGGCACAAAGCACAATAGAGTGTACATCATCCAAAGATTGAGGTACTATTTCTTCTCGTGCCGAGCAGTATGAAATCAAAGGAGCACAGTTTAGATCAATACTATTTGCAAAATGTTCGAGCCATGACATGAAAGCATCTCTTGAAGGAACACCCCTTGATACACGCAAAACGTACTTGATACACGCAAAACGTACTTTGACATACCCTAAATTCAGCTTAGGAGGTTTTTCACAGCTGATCGTTGAGGGAATCCCTTCACTTGGGAGGAGAACAGATTGACACATTAGGTTAAACATGTAAGTTGGGTTTGAAGCAAAGGAAGATGTAAATCTTAAAAAAATTGTTCCAAAGTAAGCCAAAGCTATGAATGAACCATCGAAAAACTTTCCCGTCCATGGTAAGGAGGCATAGGGTAATCTCTTAATCAATTCAACTGAAAGCTCAAAGATGCACAAGTCGGAGAGGAGTGCACATCCTCCAAAGATTAAAGTACTTTTCATTCTTGTGAAGATCAGTATAAAATTAAGGGAGTAGAAAAATTTAGATCTATACTATTTTTTTGATGTTCAAGCCATGCAATGAAAGCATCTCTTGAAGAAAAACCCCTTGATACGTCGCAAAACCTACTTTGACATACCTTAAAGTCAGCTTAGGAGGTTTTGGATATGATTTGTTTTTTTAATTAAAGTTCTAAATTTCACGTTCAATTTTTATTCATACCTCATCTAGGGTGATTTCTCCGCACAGTCCGTTACCATTTTGGGCACATCGCTGTCACTGTACAGAAGAAGTTCCTCCTTATGGAGAAAATTACAAGCTGTCAGTGCAGGTCCGCTTGGGAGATGACCTTTTCCACCGGTTTTGCCGGCTGCGAGTTGACCGGCGAGCGAACCGGTACAGCGCGGCCTGTGGGACCAGCGATGCTCTCTTCGGCCTGACCGGGAACGCACCCGCCGCATCTGCTGCCCAGGCGCGACTTCCCCCCCTCTACTGCGCCGACGCAACTGTAACCGGAGTGGGCAAATGCGCGCTCACACATTATCACTACTGTGATATACTGATAGCGAAATCCAGAACATTGAACTTAAAATATGCGTTAAACTAGAGACTTTATCATTTATACTTGCAAACTAAATAGAGAGGGCATAACTCATGGCCATGTCGTCGAATGCGAAAATGAAAATGAGAATGGGTGCTCTCAACGATGCATGCGATGGGCTGCTGATAGCTGCAGATGGTTCGAATCGACAGGAGCTCGGACCAAGCCGAGCGCAGAACACGGCGAGTCCGGCCCCCTGTGCAGAGACGACGACGAGGTAAGAAGTTTGTGCACGCACTGCTCCGTTGTGCCTAGACGACCTTCAAGGCTGCAGGTGATGGTGTTGCGTCGCCGGTCGCTCGTCAAGCTGCGCGCCCCTCCTGCCCTCAGGCACCTGGCCCTCAACCCACACGAGATCCCCAGTCCGCAGGGAGCAGTGACGTGTGGGCCCGAGCCGTGTCGCCGCAAGTCGTCGGGACAGCTCGCCTGATCCGCTGCGCGTGGCCGTTTAGCTTGCAGCCCAGATCTGATCCGTCTCTCCCAAACCGAGCGTCTGTTCGCCGGGGAAGACCTTCACACATTCCGCCTCCTCCTTTGGCGCATCCCTCCTCGACAGCAGCTGCGCCGACTAGCAGCCTTTCGGGCCAGGCCTGATCGGTACGGCGTGTGAGACGCGTGGGAGGAGGCTCTCAGATCTGGCGTCGCGCATTGCGTTAGTCTTGCGAGTCTCCCTCCAGCAGCAGCAAGGCGCTGCCTGACACCTCTAGGAGACTTGAAGCCACTCTGAACTCTATCTCTCCATCATTTTTTTTTGTGCTCCATTGCCGCCCTGCCTCACTCGCTCGCAACTTTGCTGCGCTGATGATCTGCCGCCGTGCCACACCGTAGATCGTCCGCTTGCCGTGGCAGAGAGTCCGTGTGTGTTTCGGTCACGGCCATGTCCTGCGGCGAGGGGGAGGACCTAGACCGACGGCTTTGACTCCTTCGCTGGAGTGCAAATGCCTAAGACGCCTTGTTGTTGAGCAATCGGAAAGGCTGCCACGCAAGCGTTCTTGCAAGCTCCTGCGCCGCTGCTGTGTTTCTGAACTTGTCGAAGCTCTGGCCTTGTGCGCACGCCGTCGAGTTGAGCTGCCGCGTGCATCCTCTGCTACCTCCATTGCTCGTCGGAAGAAAGCAGCAGTGCTACAAGGTCTCTTAGTTTCAGCACTGCTGTCGTGCCACCGACGTGTTCCCGTGCCAAGGGTGGCCCCAGTGCTCCGATGTGCATTCTTGGGTTCACCGAGGCTTGATTGGACACCCGTCCAGTCACAGCCTTTCTTCTCAGTCCTTCCGACCGTCCCTTCTGAGATAGACGTTGTGATTGGTTGGTTGCACTGCTTGTTTGGTTGGGTGAGGGCGCGTGTGTGAGAGCGAGCCTTTGCTGTGCTGTGTGCTGTGCGCTCTGTGTTGTGTCGCTGGCATGTGTGGTTGGTGTGGAATAGGCCAGGGTGTTCTCGACATGGGGGGGAACGAGAAAGCGAGCGTGACCAAGGAGCAGAATGAGAAGCATCGCAAGGTGAGGCGGGGACGCGACCCTTTCACTCCTGCTTGAGCAAGTCCAAGCGAGTTGGAATAAGCTTGCGTGTCTGCATGTATTTGGGACGGAGGCTGTGCTTCAATGTTCTGCAGAGATCTGACATGTTCCATTTGGTGGACTCACAAAATCAGCGGCAACTGATTTTGGTGGACTCGTCTTTGGAGTTGAGGCCATTGTTATTGATCCTGCACTGGCAAGGGATGCAGAGTCTTTCTTTCCGCTGCTGAGTGCTACTGGACGTAGCCCGCTACGCCTGTGTAGCCTGAAGATTGCGAGTGATCCGCGCTCACTCAAGCGACTGCTGGCACTCGGTGTAGCAATGAGCGCCTCCACAGCTGTAGCACTAGACAGTGCATCCACTGGTACCACCCGAGGACTGCTGTTGCTGTTACAACTGCTACTTGCCTGAACCACACCTCTTCCTACCCTTCTTCCCCTATGGCATGGCTGCCATACCCTGCTTCTGAGTCGGGGTAGCCGGGGCGGAAGGAGAAGAGGAGGGTGTGCCAGAGGATGAGGAATGGATCTGCAAGAGGGGCATTGGCAGCGACGCGTTGACCGCTGCAACAAGAGAACTCTCCTTGTGGGCCACGGCTGCCTCGCGGGCGGAAGTCATCTGGAGGAAAAGCTGATGCGCCCAAGGCAAGAGCTGAAGGGAGGTGGAGAAGGACTCGAGCATGACATCGCTATATCACGAGAAGATGTTTGTGTGCGCAAGACAGACTCCGATCATGAGTGTGCGAAGCGCCGAGAGCTGTGTACTTCCTGAAGTCCCAAGGCGCGTATAGATGCGCATGGCACGCCGCCAGTAATCAGCTGCGGACTCGGCAAGTCCCTGACGAAGGGAGTGGAAAGTGCGAATGTGAGCCGTGCGGGTGGCATGCGTCTTTGCACCAAGCACGGACTGTGCCAAGTCCCAGCCCCCGCATGGATCAGCACCCACGCACGTGCCTGCCTCTCCAAGGAAAGGGCGAAAGTCCACAAAAGTCTTGTGCAACATGGCGTTAAGGAGTCCGTGCATCACCCAAGCCACTGTCAGCACCTGAGTGCGGTCTGTAACCTGGGGCGGATTGTGATAGTAGGGCCATACCCCCTCTGAAGTGGCCCAGACCTCGAATAGAGTCTCCCAGCAGTCAAAGCCGTTCTCGCTGACATAGCGTGGTAGCGGTCTGTTGAAGTCTTTGGGTTGCCAATCTGTTGGGAGGGCAACCATAGGCTGGGAAGAATGAGGGATGGGGAAGACTCCGAGTCAAGGAAGTCACCAAGGTAGGGATCAAGCGAGGGTGGGATCTCCAGGAATAGGGAACCAAAACGCTTTTGAAGCTGGCGGAGACGCTCCTGAAGCACGCGAATCTCAATCTCATGGGTGGCGTCATCCATCCCTGGCATGTCAAGATCCTTATCCAGATGATCGAGGAGTGGCTGGTCCTGTCCTGCTGCTCTCTTCGGTGTAAATACTGACTGCTGTGCAGAAGGTATGGCACCACCGACTCCCCCAGATGTCTTTTGTGGGGCCGTGGCTTGAGTATGGATAAGATCATTGAGCGCACGGATGGGGTCAGTCTGCTGCTGCTGCAGAGGACGTATCTCATCCTGCTGACTTTGCAGATTAGCAATGGCCTACAAGCGTGGGTTCATGACCCCTGAGGAGGAGGAGGAGGAGGGATCTAATGGTCCTTTGCCCTTGTCACCTGTCGAAGCCATGTCAGCGCTCAGTATGGACCGGGATACCAAACTGGTCCGATTTCTGAACCGTCAACGGTTCTCAAACATTTTAAACACTGGCAGTTTTAGACGTTCTGACCCCAATATTTGACCAAGGTAGGTGCTGACGTTAGCAGAGGTTTGCTGATGTCAGCAAGGACCTGATGACATCAGCAAGGAAAATGCTGACATCAGCATATTTTCCCTTTTTTTGACAACCCTCGTGGCTATTGGGCGGCTGCTCCGCGGTAGCCGTGCGGAAGCTGTTCGGAAGCTCCATAGGAAATTCCACTCTACTGCTACAATTGTTGCACCTACACTGGCATCAACAGCCGCGCAGCTGCTTGCGTAGCTATGATAGTAGTTACGCGCTGCTCCTGCGCACTGGCCGTGCTCCACGCTGCTCTAGCAGCTCGCTACTGCTGTTGCGTGCTACCGCTGCCTCACTGCTGCTGTTGCTGTTGTTAGCTGATGCTGTTACTACTCAATGATATCGCTGCTTGTGTCTGCTACTTGTTGCTGCTATTGCTGCCCGTCATCACCTGTGGCTGCTGTGTGCTGCTGCTACGTAGCTATGCTACGGGCTGCTCTTGCTGCGTGCTACGGCTACTACGCGTTGTTGCTACAGCGCGCTACGCTACTGTTGCCCGCGGCCGCCTGCTGCGATTGCAGCATGCTACTGCCGCTGCCAGCGGAAATGCCAACAGCTGCTAGCGGCTGCCGCCTACTGCAGGTGTTGCCTGTTGCTGCTAGTGGCTGCGGCTGATGCACTCTCACGTGCTGAAGGTGGGTGACGTCGCCGACAGTTGGGTGACGTTGACAGGTCCGTGTGGATCGGCTGCACTTGTGACGCTCACGGCTGATGCTCTGCTGCATCTCTGCTGTGCTACTCAGCGAGAACTGTCTCACCACTTTGATACCATGAGAAGATGCATGTAAGCTTCCTAACGACACAGTTGCTAACTAGGCGTCAGTGCTAGGTCAAACGGTGATGCCAATCACAAGTCGTACACACAACGGCAAGGGTCTGGCTAGGAGGCACAAGGCAAAGTGTCAGAATGCATCAATGGCATTTGGAGAGAGAAATGACAAGTGACAGGTCCATGGCATAAGTACCCGCCGTGGCTCACGGCAGCACAAGGTCTGTCCTAGAACCGGCCCAAAATCACTGTTTTGGCCGTAACTCAGTGTAGACATGTCAAAACGCTATGTCGTCTGAACCTAGACGTGCAACATCACAAGCTAGATGCTATGACTGGTCAGATGCATGTATCTGGCATCAATAGGTGGACGCAAAATGCAAAATCATGCAAATGGGACCCACGGCCAGTCCACCGATAAACTCCTACCTGCTGTAGAAAAACTGTAGGAGTTCCCAAGCAGCGTCCAGAGCTCTGGGACGATCGTCGGTCAGCTCCAAGCTGGTAGTGCACCACCAGACGACGCACCGGTACCATCTTAGTCCACATCAGGGATCTGCATGGGCATGGAAACGGCTGAGTGGTCACTGTAAATTGTACTGGTGAACAGGATCGTCACAAATCACAACAGTGCGTCGTCCGCTGGTGGACCACCTGCTCGGAGATGACCGACGACCGCCCCAAAGTCTCGGATGCTGTCTGGGACCTTTTGTTGTTTTATGTCGCACATAGGAGTTCATCTGTGGACTGGCTGTGGGACTTCTTTGTATGTTTTTGCATTGTGTGTCCACCGTTTGATAACAGATGCATGCATGTGGCCATTCGTAGCGTCTGGCTTGAAGTTTTGCACGTTTAGGTTCAGAGGGCGTAGCGTTCTGACTTGTCCACGCTGAGTTGTGGCCAAGACAGTGGTTTTGGGCCAGTTTTAGGACAGACCTTCCACCACTGTGTGCGACACCCGCCGTGCGTCCAGGAAGGTATTTATGCTTTGGATTTGTCATTTGTTATCTCTCCCTACAAATGCTATTGAAGCATTATGACACTTTGACTTGTGTTTCCTAGCCAAAATCCTGTCGTTGTGTGTAGGACCTATGAGTGTCGTCACCGTCTGAACAGGCACTAACGCCTAGTCAGCGGCTGTGTTGCTAGGAAGCTTCCATGCATCTTCTCATGGTATCAGAGCAGGGAGACA
The DNA here is from genome assembly GCA_023375785.1 of Penium margaritaceum. Taxonomy (NCBI): domain Eukaryota; kingdom Viridiplantae; phylum Streptophyta; class Zygnematophyceae; order Desmidiales; family Peniaceae; genus Penium; species Penium margaritaceum. The sequence goes on along the minus strand of SZWC01003307.1, from coordinate 4,619 downwards.
TTTCTCACCGAGTTGCACAACAGAGATACAACAGAGCAGCAGCAGTGAAGCGTCACTGCTGCAGCTTAATCACTGGGACAATCAACGTCACCATACTACCACAGACATCACCCGACTACCGCCGAAGTCACCCACCTTCAGCACGTGAGAGTGCAGCTGCAGCAGCCGCTAGTAGCAGCAGCAACAGGCGGTAACTACTACAGGAAATAGCCGCCAGCAGCTACTAGCATCGGCGCTAGCTACAGCAGTAACAGCAGGCGGTAACTATAGTAGGCGACAACGGGCAGCAGCAGCAGTAGCAGTAGCAACAAGCAACAAGCAGTGAGCAGCAAGCTGTGAGCAGCAAGCGGCCAGTAGCAATAGCTAGCAATAGTGCATGGCAGCAGCAGCAGCATTGAGCAGCAGTTGTAGCAGCAAGCACCAGCTGCAACAATAGTAGTGAAGCAGAGCAGGAGTACTACAATAACGTGTAGCAGTAGCAGCAGCTTGTAGCTGCTACCACAGTCGCGCAAGCAGCTATGCGGATGCTACTGTAGGCACCGGTGCAGCAACAACAACCAAGCAAAAGCTATTACGGAGCTACCGTGTAGGTTCCACGCGGCTATTGTGGAGCAGCCGCCTTCTGCGTAGCAGGGAAACAGCCACGAGGGCTATTTAAAAAAATTGTGCCAACGTCTATGTTTTCCTTGCTGACATCATTAGGTCTTTGCTGACATCAACAAACCCCTGTTGACGTCAGCACTTGCCTTAGTCAAATTTTTGGGTCGGAAAGTAAAAAATTGCTAGCGTTTCAACTCCTTGAGAAACGCTGAGCGCTGACATGGCTACAGCTTGTGACAAGGGCAAAGGACCACTAGATCCTCTTTCCTCCTCCTAAGGGACCATGAGCCCATGCTCGCAAGCTATTGAGGACCTGCGGAGCCTGAAGGATGAGATGCGTTGTCTGTAGCAACAGCAGACTGATGCCATCCGTACGCTCAATGAGCTTCATCGTGGTCAGTCCAGGGCTCCACGGCAGACCTCTGAGGGAGTCGGCGAAGTCATACCCTGTGCACAGCAGTCAGCATCTACACGGATGACAGAAGCAGGATGTGACCCGCCACCTCTTGATCCTTGGGATGAGGACCCTTACATGCTAGGTATGGAGGATGACATTTACAAGAGCAAGATTTGCGTGCTTCAGGAGCGTCTCTGCCAGCTTCAGACAAGTTCTTGACCCCCACACACATCTGGCTCCATTTTTGTGGAGATCCAATCCTCATCCAATCCCTATCCTAGCAACTTTCCTTGTCCTGGTGTCTTCCCCATCCCTCGTCCTTCTAGGCCTGTGGTTGCTCTCCCTACGGAGGGGAAACCCAAGGACTTCGAGACATCGCCCACACGATATGTCAGCGAGGATGGCTTTGACAGCTGGGAGATTCTTTTCTAGGTCTGGACCACTTGAGAGGGGGTATGGCCCTACTACCATAGTTTGTACCAGGTTACGGATTGCGCTCAGGTGCCGACCGCGGCCAGGGCGATGCACATAATCCTTTACGCCATGCCGCGAAAGACCATCGTGACCTTTTTCCGGTTCCTTGGAGAGGCCAGCACAGGCGCAGGTGCTGATCCAAGTCGGGGCCGGGACCTGACATTGTCCCTGCTTGCTACAGAGACCCACGCCACTCGTGCGACTCACATCCGCGCCTTTATTTCATTTCATTTGGGACCTACCGAGCCTACAACCGATTACTGGCTGCGGGCCATGTGCATCTACACGTGCCTTGGGACCTTAGGAGGTACACAGTTGTGGGTGCTCCGCACGCTCATGCTCGGAGTTTGTCTGGAGCACACAGACATCTTCTCGGGATACAGCGACGCCGTGCTTGAGCTCTTCTCCATCTCCCTTCAGCTGCTTCCTTAGGCGCATCAGCTTTTCCTCCAGGTCACTTCCGCCCGTGAGGCAGCTCTGGCGCATCAAGAGAGTCTCTTTGCTGCAGCGGTCATCATGTCGTCACCGACACCCTTCTGGTAGTCCGCTCCTCCATCCTCTGGCACATCCTCCTCTTCCCCTTCCATCGCGATTACCCCAACTCAGACATAGGGTGTGGCAGTAGCGGCATAGGAGAAGAAGGAGAAAAAGAGGCGCGGTTCTGGCCAACGGCAGGCGCAGTAGCAGCAGTCAACGTGCGGTAGCAGTGGATGCTATGGTCACTACTACAAACATGGAGCGCTCATTCCCACACTGAGTGCTAACAGCTGCTTGAATGGATGCGGATCACTCGCAGTCTTTAGGTTATACCCACATAGTGGTCCTCGTCAAGCAGCACAGCCTTTGGTCGCACGACGACCACGCCCACAACAGTTCCCGCTTAACCATCGGCAAGCAGTGCTGAACATTCCACGTGACCATAGCATCGCCGAGCACCGTCACCTTCTGGTACATTGCTTTCAAGGAGGTGCGAGTGTGTTGTCACAGCTGGGTGCTTCATACACAGTTTGTTTGTCTATTCTTGTAGCTCGTGATGAATCGTGTGCGTGGGGCACAGTAGGCATGTGACGATGATGGGCCTGACAGTATTGATTGGATTCATGCTTCTCACCTTTGTGCCATTCGTCGTTCCTACTCGCCTGTTACTTTGCGCCCATCTGAGGCCGAGTGTTCCATTGCCCGTTGCACAGTGACGTCCTCCGGTTGTGATCTTGGTGGCACCTGTATCATCGATTCTGGTGCCGCTCACAACCCTAGTGACATTGTCGTCCTCGGTCTCGTTGCATCTGTTTGCTCCATTCGCACAGGCTCTGGTCAGTCATTGCCGGTCCAGGGTGTTAGGGTTGTGTACTTTGATGGTCCGTCTGGCCCCCTCTATCTTTCCGAAGTGCTTTTTGTGCCTGGCCTTGAGCTCAGCTTGCTTCCTGTGTGTGCCTGCACGCTGATGGGACTTGTTGTAGAGCACACTGCAATCTTCGCGAGTATGACTACTGTTGATACTTGTACCATTATTCTTCGTGCCTCTGTTGTAGATGACCTATATCGTGTCTTCGGATTTCTTTGACTCCTTACTCCCCTTTCCCTCTCGCTCATGTGTTTATCATTGGTGTTCTCTCTGTTGAGAACTAGCTACGGGTGCATCGTCGCCTGTGTCATGTGGGCTTCAACACTATGTCAAAGCTCATCCGGACACAGCTCGCACTCGGTCTTGATGAGACCTTCTTTCGAGAAGTCGTCAAGGACCAATTGTTTGTTCTGTGCTAAGGGTAAGATGCATCTTTGTACCTACCCTAGACTCCCATTCTCGAGCTATTCGCCCTCTTGAGTCGATCCATTCGGACCTTCTCAGTCATCTCCCTTTCGAGTCTTTCTTCATTCGGGACCGATGTGTCCTGACCCTGACTGTTGACTTTACCCGGATGCTGTGGGTCTACAGCGTGGACCAAAAGAGTAACACTGCTCTTGCAGTGCGCCTATGGGTAGTGATGGCTGAGCGCCAGTCCAGCCACACGCTGCATACATTCCGCTCGGATCGCAGCGGGAAGCTTCTTGGCAAGATGAATAGTTTCTTTGCCAAGCACGAGGTTTTTCACCAGGTCTCCGCTACTGCTACTCCTCAGCTGAATGGTGTCTCTGAGCACTGGAACCGCACCATGGAGGATGCGGTTTGTGTTATGCGGTCTGAGTGAGGTCTCCCGGAATCTTTCGCATTTTGAAGGATTTGCCTACATGACGTGGATCTGGAACCGCCTCCCCTACGGTCCCCTTCCGGACCACGTTACACCATACACGCTCTGGTTTGGTCACCGTGCCGATCTGCATCTCGCTTGTGTCTAGGGATCTATGGCTTTTGTGTGGTACATCGAGGACCAGGAGGGGTTCAAGGTCCCCACGCGGGGTCGCTTGTGTGCCATCGTGGACATCTTCCCGCGGGCGAAGGCATGGCGTTTTGGGGATCCCGCCTGTTGTCGCATTGTTGAGTCCCATGCGGTGCTCTTCTTTGAGTCTCTCACCTACCGTGACTTGACCTCTATCATGTCAATGTCCGTCACGCACGCTCCTACGTGTGAGGCTTCTCGACGGATGGGGGAGTCTGGGCCTACGAGCACCCCTCGTTAGGCTGATGTGTCTTTCCGGGCCCCCTCCACTTCTCGGTCTCCGGCTTTTGATGACCCAGCGATCATAGGTGTCGTCCCAGAGACCTCTCTAGCCCAGCCTGTCTCTACCCTTATTCCCTCGCATCCCACAGGCACTCATGATTCAATACCCAAGTGCACGAGTACTCTTGCCTCTGTGCGCAATCCGACATCTGCTCTTGCTTCTGCACTGAGCCCTGTGTCTCCCGTCATTTCACCAGCACCTCCTTACATCGCATCACTTGCCCCTTTGCCTGAGTCCTCACCAGATGTGGTTGTGCTTGTCTCTGAGACTAAGGTGAGCCCCTTGAGCCCAGGTTACTTGCGTGAGCCCGGTGGTCATCTTTGACCATTGGTCTCTAGAGTCCAACGAGTGTCAAGTTCTGCACCCAGTCGCTCCACTCACAACGTTGCAAGTGGTGACCCCAGCACAAAGGCACTAGGCTTGAGTGTCCGCATACATCACACAGAGGTACATCAGGCATGCCCTATAGGGCATGACCTGGTCACTC
>SZWC01003306.1:120995-186327 GCA_023375785.1 Penium margaritaceum | reverse complement strand
ATACATACATACATACATACATACATACATACATACATACATGAATACGTACATTCATACATACATACATATATGCATACATACATATATGCATACATACATACATACACTCTCAGGCGAACTTCTGTTGCTAGTCCACGTGAGAACCAATCCGTAGATGGGACCTTTGCAAGCTAGGAACTGCGCAAGGCATGCTGGCTCCTGCGGCGAGCACAGATGAGCGTGGGGTAGTAAGGAATACAGCAGCGGTATAGGCGAGCCACGTGGTTGGAAGCTGCCGTAGGTTGATATTGTTTTCTGTGTTTGCTGCTTTATGGCTATCTCAAAGGCTTGTGGCGGAAGCTAAATAGGGCCAGAAGAAGCAACATGAAGATCGTCGTTGGGAAAGGAACAGTTGGCGAGCTGCAGGAGAAAGCATTATCGTAGATTTAATCAAGCAAAAAAGGTAGGGCAGCTGCTGGACGGATCGATCACGGGAATAGCGACCAATCAGCACAAGAATTAGTGCATCAATCATGGAGTGGCATCCGAATATGCACTACACAAGACGAAGATTCAAGGAAGAACACAAAGACCACGCGCACAAGCCGCGGATGAAAAAGAAGAATAGGAATACAATGTTCCTGTTGTGCTTCAGGATGAGACCCGCGGTGCGTACACACACTGCGTGGAGTCTAAGGGATGAGACCGACGGCATCTAGACATGTCGTACGGAGTGCCAAATTCATAAGGCATAGGGAGTAATAACACAGGTCGTGAACCTTCGTAGTCGCTCCCTTGAATCAATACTTTGGATTTCATGTACTCTGCCTTCTGATTGTCAAAGACGTTCACCCACTCTTATCCGTCCTCTCAATATTCTGCTTCCTTGCGCTCCAATGCTCTTGGTATTCTACCCACGGTCGTGGAACATAGTGCGTGAAGAACCAAGCCCCAGGTGAAGTGAGCTGCCGGCGATGTCCTTCCTTGCACACGGCCATGGAACGAGGTTCCACAGAGAGGAGCTAGAAAGCCACGAGATGGTCAGCTTGCGTATGGCAAGAAGTGGACCACGGAGCGTCACTCATTTTGTGAGGTTCTTACGCATAGTTCCGCATAGCTATGTAGTCCGCGTAGCTATTTACGGTCTGAAATTGGTAGATCTTTATCATAGTAAGCTTGTGGTCTCCAGGGACTGAGAATAGGAAAGAATCAAGCGCGAGGTGAAGTGAGCTGCCGGCAGTGTCATTGTTTGCACATGGCCGCGGAACGAGGTTCTGCGGAGGAGATGAAAAAGCCACAAGGAGGTTGGCCTGCATGTGACAAGCAGTGCACCGTGAAGCGTCACTCATCAGCGAGGTTCTTGCACCTAGGTCCAGACGTGTAATCGGCGGAACTACTTGTCATCCAAAGTTAGTGATGTAGGTCTGTGGAGGAACACATCTGAGCACTTGGTCATAGGAGTGCCTTATCTGCAGATAGTTCGGAACGAGGCCTACGCGGAGAAATTTGAAGACGCGACAGAATTGGGGGTATTAGTGTCATGGTGTAGTGAGCGTGGACTATTCCTTATTCTTTTCTCAAGAGAACTACACACGACCCTCAAAGCAGTTGTTCATGTCGGTGATAATCTTTATGTATGAGGACACTAGGCGGCAACACTAGCACGAGCATGAGTAGTCATCAACATGGTGCTTTATGCCGTGCCGAGCCATTACACATGCAAGGAGTCGAGACTCCTCTCTCGTACGGTTCTGCACCCTTGTCAGCTCCTCGTCAGGCTCTCATCCACTCGTTTAGCAGTGGAGGGTTACTGAGTGGGTGGAGTAGTTGCACTGGCGGCGCATCATGGATGCGATAGGCCAACGCGTGGAGGTGGAGACAATCTACACTCGGGCCAAGCGCGCATCCAACCAACCTCAGCAAGAGCAAGAGGGGCAGGAGGACGTGCTCCTGGCACCACAATGGGTTTCCAACACCCCACTATAATTGCAGCAATCCTCTGCTAGTAGAGAGCTTGAGGCCTTCTAGGGGCTAGTCTACTCGTGTCGTGGCGGGCAGCAGCCACTGCCAGGTATCAACCTAGCACCGCAATAGTCATCACCCTTGATACATCCCTCACTTGAGGGAAAGGCTCTTGTGGAGACAAGTTCCCAAGAGTACCCCACACTGAAGAAGCAGCATTCGCCCATGCACACCATTTAGGTCGGAAACATGATCTCCACACCCGACGGGACTCCGCCACAGGAGATGACGGGAACCATGCAGGCGGGGACAACGACACCCACTCAGGTGCCAGGATCCACGCAACTACATATGAACTAGTCCCAGAGAGATCAGGGGCCACATCCTGCTGGATCTATGCTGATGGGATCCATAGCATACATCTCAGGACCAAGTTTGATGCAGTCTCAGATGCACCCTCTGTAGCGGCATGTAAGGGATGTAGGTGGGAGCAAACCCACAGGCCTCCATAGTGGAATAAGCGCAACACCAGATGACGACCGCACTAGCTACACATTAGCAAGGATACTAGCCCCAGCTGTCCGCAATGACAACACCCAAAGGAACGATGGCATATCACTCCGCGATGACTCCACAACCACTGCAAGGCGGCGAAGCGCTTGGTGGCACCATATAGAGAAGCACTGTGGTCCGATCTCCAAAATTCCAACCACTGATGCATCAACATGCCCCGTTTGGGCGTATGGTACATGTGGGACCTATGATGCATTATTGTGCTCCAGCCTCACAGCCATGGACAACTCCGCATCCGCAACCAATGAGCACCACACACGTGGGAATGAGTCGCAGCTATTTCTGCCAAGCATGCAATAGTCACCCCGGGAGCGATGCCATCAGTCCTGCCAGTCGCATTGGCGCACCAATAGCCCCACTCGCAACAGCCAGTTGGGGTGGTATCAACGAGAGTTCCCCTCCAGGCACCATCACTCATGCTTCAAATCTAGAGAATGCCACAGAGCCACACCAATCCGCTACCACAACAGATGATGGAGGTTCTGAACTCCGCGGGCACCACAACCACCCATGTCCTCCCAATCCCCTCATGTATACCTACCACCTCTAGACCAACGATTCCTTTCGACTCTGCACCTGTAACTCCCACTAATCGGGGTTATTGGATACCGTACCTGATGGGACCACCGGCATTGGGGACCCAGGTGCCACCTCTTGGGACGACATTCTACTCCACATCCTACGCTACCTCAATACTAGTCCACTCTTCCTTGTACACGTCCCAGCCACCCATGCAGTCACGAGCTCACGTGTCCACGGGGCAGCGCTCGACGTATACTTATCATGCTACATATTCCGCGACCGAACACATAACTCCCTAGTCTCCACACTCTGTGACTGCATTGAAGACTAACCGAAGCACCGTACCTCAACTGCAACACATCCGCTCTGAGCCTGCAACTAAGGATGTATACCAAAAGACAAGAATCGCAGACAAGTATTGAGATTACAACTCCCATCTTGGAGTCAAGGTTCCAATTTCACGGTTCGGAATTGCAATGGAATCAAGGTTCATCACTTTGTATGTGGAATACATATGTTATGGAGAGCATACGCATGTACCTGCATGTTTCAAGTGATCACTAAACAGAAACACAATAATAAATACCTAGTTGGGTCTTACATGCCACGCTAAACAAGAAATTAAGCATGTGATGCTATACGTTTCTGGTTTCTTTGGTAGTCCATTTTGTCATGGACACTTGTCAAAAGTGCATAATCGAGATTCTAGAATACAAGAATTGAGATTCCTTGGAATCAGAATTCCAATATCCGGAATCGCGCCTCCGATACTTCAAGTCAGGGCCAACTCGAGATTCCAGGTCAATTGCAAGAATCGGGAAAGTCTCGTGACGTGCACCCTTATTGAAAACCTTCCACGGCTGGATAACTTCAAGGGTGCTCATGAGGAGGACCCTTGGACCTGGCTCAAACAGATTACCCTCTATGCACATAAGCATTGGCCGGATTCCGCCCGACCTCTACCTAGCCAATGGGGAACTCCACCTCCAAGGGGTGGTAGCAGACTGGTACAACACACGTACACCTTTGCTATCCTTTGAAGACTTTGGTAACGCCTTGATAAAGCACTTCAAGTATTAAACAACAGAGGAGGCTCTACGAAAGATTCAGAGGTCACTCGGTCAAATCCTAATCCAGTGACTAATTCTTTTTGTGACCAAAAGGGTGAAAGGAAGGTTCTAAAAGACATGTTAGAATATTCCAAGGCCCTTCCTGGTGGCTGACGCCACTTTGCCACCACGGGGAGCACCATGTAGACAGGGGGGTGACGTAATCCAGATTGCCCCCAAAGTGGTTCATCCTTGGAGGCATTGCGCGCCTAGGCTAGAGGCTGGCTATAGGACTATAAGAACCTATCATTTGCCTATCATTGAGTATATTCTTACCTTTGAGACTCTTAACATAGTTGTCCACTAGAGGAGTACACTAAAGAAGCATTGGTTAGTCTCCCACGGAGTTTGCTCCTCGTGTAAAAGTGACCAGGTGCTAAGGACACAATGCAAGGAAGTGATTCACATGAACTGCTTTGTGTGGAACCTTGGCTCTGAGGGTGATATCATCTGTTGGTTGCAATACCAAGAGCGGTTGGCGGGAACCATTTTGTTGGAATCCATTTTCTAGACCGTTGCCTTAGGCACGTTGAAACAAAGTAAAAGGAGACCTTTGTACAAGTTGTGACCTTTGCCTCCATCAAATCCATGTTGGACATCGATTCTACACAAGATATGGAGGTCCAGGAGATGGACGTCAAGAGAGCTTTCCTCTACGGGAAGCTATTCAAAGAAGTGCTCATGGAAGTGCGAGAGGGAGTGAAAGCTCCTTGAGTTGTATCTCTCCTTACTTTTTAGGTGAGGTGAGGTCCTTTTGTGCTAGCCATGGACACATGGAAATTCTCCATGGGATTGTGGATTATGTGAACACTAGGAGGATGCCGTAAGGGCATTTTTATCTTTGTAGGTCATGTGTGAGTGAGCACCCCGATTGCTAAGCTGATTTCCTCCCTTGTATGTGATTATCGACTCGCGTGTGTGAGCCTTAGCTTTCATGGCTAAGTGCTGTGGCTTGAGAAAAGGCTGACTTGCTCAAGCTCTAGCTCTACATGTAGTCCATCATTTTGAGTGATTCAAAAACCATTCTTTAGTACAAGTGATGCCCTTCCACTCCCACGTGTTTGCTTCTCCAAGGCTCCCTCTCTCCTCAAGTTCCAACACTTGGTATCAGGTCCTAGTTCTGCCACTTTCAACCAGCACAAGTCGTCAGTTTAAGAGTGACGGGGTTGGGTGAAAGCTCCACCAAATCTTAAGATCGGACACATGATGTTCATGTTTGCAAGACAAGCTTTCCAACGAGTCTAAGATAGCGAAGATCCCGCCTCTTTTTCTAGTAGAGGGGATTGTGGGAGGTTATGAGCAGCGATGAGCGCGCTCTGCCTCCACAAGAAAAGAGCGTCACCATAGCGGAGGAGGTGGCGGAGAGGACGATACATTATGATGCAGTACATGCAAGCTCATCTACAAGTGCAGTAGCGGCATATGAGGAGTGGAAGAAAAAGGACAGTAGGCCTACATACAGCTTGTCAACACCATCTTTAACCTGCATCTTCAGTGCGTGATTGAGAAGGCTACTAGAAAAGAGGGATGGGGTACGTTGTGCAAGAAGTACAAGAGCAAGGATGTTGCATTTTTAATGCTTTTAAGGAGAAGATGATGGCCTTGAAAATCCAAGGTTGTAAAGGGATGGATGTGTACTTGGACAGGGCAAAGGAGCTTGCAAAGCAGCTCAAAGTGGCCGCAAACCCTGGGGAAGACACACGTTTCATCGTCCTCTTATTGAGGGGACTCCTTGCCCACTATGACACGGTTCAAGAGACATTGCACTGCCAGCCGACTCTTGACCTGGACTTCATCTGTACGCAAGCGTGCAAGTGGAATTGCGTTGAAATGGAGCAGAGCGCAATGGTGATAGTAGCAATGAAGCAGGATTTGTAGCCACAATCTTGCGTAACCAGCTACAGCAACAGTGTGGGCAGCATAGAGGCAAGAATAAGGGCAAATGCTACAAGGAGGGACACTATTGGAATTGGAGGGGAGAGGGAGCCTTGGAGCAACAAAGATTTGAGGCTCGAAGGGCATGACTTGTGATGAAGAATGGTTGTTGAATCGCTTAAAATGATGGGGTACATATAGAGCTAGAGCTTGGGTAAGTCAGACCTCTCACTAGTTACACTACTTAGCCACGGAGGCTAAGTCGCACACACTATACTCCAAAATATCACACAAGGGAGGAAATCAGCCTAGAATTCAGGCTGCCTACTCACACACAACCTAAAGAGCAAGAAAATTCTCTCATGGTACACTCCTAGTGGTCACATAACCCACAATTCCATTGACAATTGCCATGTGTCCATGGCTATCACACAAGGATCTCACCTGACGTAAAAAGTACGGAGAGATACCTTTACTTAGTCAGCACACTCTGACAAGGCAACCCAAGAATGTAGGACCCTTTTGGATATTTCTACCATCAGGTCTTGACAGTGGACCTCTTACCTTTTTCTTTTCTCAAGCTAAGGCATGGAGCCTGTGCCCATGGTCACCCAAATACTGGCTATCGATGACCTCGGAAACTTTGAAAATTCATGTCTCCCAATCGGACTGTTCAATCGGGATAAAACTTGGACAGTAGACATTTTGCCACGGGATCTTTCCATTGGTGAAGTGGAATTGACGATCAGGAGAGGCATTTTGTAGTTTCTTGTAACTTGCTCTTGTTGACCTGAAACTAAGCCAGAAAGCTCCTTTCCAAAGAATCTCCCACTTTGGCGCAGTGAGAGTGAGCTGAATGCACAAGCCTTCATGCATAAGTGCTACTTCTCACGAGTCAATGGCTTGGTGCAAATATCAACGACGTGCTTGCTGCTTGGAGTAAATTCCACCTTGATAACACCATGTGCCTGAAGAAGTGATATGCGATGTCAATGTCCTTGGTCCGAGCATGGTACTCATGGTTCTTACTAATTGCGATTGTGCTCTGGTTGTCGACGCATAGAAGAAATGGAACTCCTGCACTCCCACTGATCGCCGCCATGAGACGTTGATGCCAAACTGCTTCTTTGGCTCCAAAGCTAAGAGAGACGTACTGAGCTTCCGTGCTTGATGTGGCCACAACCACCTACCACTTGCTACACTAGCTGATGGCCCCACCATTCATGAGGAACACATGTCTAGAGATGGACTTGCGCTCCTCAGGGTTTGAAGCCAAATTTGCATCTGTATAGCTGATGATGTTGTTGTCGTTGCCATTGTAGCTGATGCCGATGTTGATGGTTCCAGGAATGTAGCGTAGTATCTGCTTCACTGCCTTCTCAGGTTGAGATCCAAGGCTCGCCATGTGCTGGCTCACATTGCTCATGGCCTGTGCTAGGTCTGGCCTGGTCGCCACCACCAGGTACATGAGACTATAGACTGCGGTCTAGAACGTTTGCTGCTCAGCTGCACCTGCTTCCTCATTCAAGCTCACAAGGCACTGTCGTGTCTACAATGGCGTGTCGATGGGTTTAGCCTCTCCCATGCCAAACTACTAGAAGAGATTTTTGACATAACGACTCTGCTATAGTGAGAGAGCCTGATTTGTGATCACGCGTGATCTCGATGTCGAGGAAGTACCCTACTCATCATTAACTTTGATTATTTACTTGAAGCTAGTTTTGGTTACATTGTTTTTGACATGGGTTTACTTATGGTGATAGTACCTTACAGTTCGACAAATACTGACCCGTGGTATGTTTATTTCGACGATAGGCCTCGTTCGACTTGTTGGTGCTAAGTGAATTTCGACAACCTGTACGTGTCCGATAAGCACCGTCCATTTTTTTCGCGCCATGTGAACACAAGTACGTCGAACTTCGTCGCTCAATTCAAACGTTAAAGAATCAATACTGCAACTGGACGTTCGAACCACCCTATGGAGCGCATTCCATAACCATAAATCAGTGAGTCTAGGGCACTTCCACTTGTCAACTCCCATGCCATCGGCCGTCAATGATGCACCTACCCGCCATTATGGACTGACATCTACAGGTGGTCACCCGAAGGAGTGCACGAGGCGCTTGAGATCCGCACCTCGAGTTGGGCCACCCCCTCGCGTAGCCCCTCCCTGTCGTCTAATGGGTCAACCACGGAAGGTTGTCAAACTCGTCGTTGACGACACGGAGGAAGCTTCTCAAGTACGAGAGTACTCATCGTACATTGAGGTGCCTCTGCATGCAAAGCCATTGTCCTTGCCTTCAACCGTCGCTGTCGTCTGGTGTGAGCCATCCGGCTCGAACTCATGTCTTCGTCCTACTGCCGCACGTGTCTGGAACTTCTCTCCGGGTGCTGGTCCTTCTCGCGTACGCACGGAGACAAAACCAGCTATGCATGGCCACGGTCCCTTTACGTTTCCCGAGAACGCGTCTACTCCTCCTGCTTCCCCCGTGCGCTGTTGTCCGAGAGCGGCCAAGAGAGGGAAGGTGCCGGCTGACAACCCCGTTCGTGACTGCCGTCGCATAGCCGCACGCAGCCCTCTCTAGACTAGGATCCGTTCCGGATCCCTGGTCATCAACGAGCCCGTCAACAACGACACAATGAGACAGTGACAACGATAGCGGCAGTGACGCTGAACCCTCCTCCTCTGACTCGCAGACCAACGACGACAGCACCGACAGCAAGTGCCGCACATTGCAACTGTCGTCGCAGACAACGACATCCGTAGCGTCGTCATCAGACTCATCGTCGTCCCGCAAGCGCGGGAGGTACTGCGACTGGTTCGGAAGTGGCCATTTCCGAACCATCTACAGGGGTTACAAAAGCCATCCAACCGCATACGCGGGCGTGTAGCATCTCCGCCGCACGTTCAAGACCTGCAACGGGTATTGTGTGTACGATCGCCTTGCCCCCAGCACTGTCGCCAGGTGGTTTGTTTAGGACACGAAAGTGGTGAAAAAGGCTTATGAGGGAGCGGTTATCAACTCCATTACAGCAACACCTGGTGCTCCTCTCTCGGAAAAAAAGAAAGCATGGATACAAATGGAAGCAGGCATGGCTGTCAGTCCAGCCGGCCATCGTGGAGGAGATAACATCGACGCTGACGAAGTCTCGCAAGGACGACCATGCACTCAACTCGAAGGTCATCCGTCAGCAGATCCGAGGGATAATCATGCGCCATGCCCCAAACAAGCTGGAGAAGATGGAACTGCGTGGGTTCGGGCGTGCGTGGGTCCGTCGCTTTGTCCAACGGGAGCTAGGGTGGAGCTTGCAATAGCCACCACAGCAGCGCAGGAGGTTCCGATGGACTGGGGAGACCGTGACCTCACATTCTATTGCTGTGCAGCATGCATGGTCAACCTCTACAAAATCCCCCCCTTCCTTGTCATCAATGCTGATCACACGTCGATTCAGCTTCTACCTGCCGCTGGACATACGTACGCGCCTCATGGCCGTGATGACGTGGGGGTCCACGGCCTCGAGGATAAACGCTTCATCACCACTGTCGTCACAAGCTCCATGAACGGGGAGCTGCTCCCGATACAGCTCGTGTTCGGAGGCAAGACAGTGAGAAGCATCCCCAGTGGCGAGAACGCCACCAGACTCGTGGAGTCCGGCTGGCATCTTACCTGTACTCCCATGCACTGGGCAAACACAAGCACGACATGCGACAAGGTCCAGTACATCGCCCAGCCGTACTACAAAAAAACATGCGCATCACTCAGCATCAAAGAGGGCAAGGCGGACATACCTTTGGTGCTGGCCACTTGGCGCCCACAGTGCACTGGGACGTTCCAGCCATGGCTGATAAACAATTTTCCTCACATACGCACGGTGTACATCCCACCACTATGCACACCGAAAGCTCAGCCTCCTGACGTCGCCCTCATGAGGCCATTCAAGAACAGGATGGAGGAGTTCTTCTCAACATAAGGCGCAAAACACAGTAGGTTCCGGGAGGATTTCAAGCTAGGCATGAGATTCGTGAAGGATGTGGGTGGTTTTTTAGGCATGGGAGTATCTTCCTGATGCAAAGCTGCTGATAAAGAACGCGTTGGGGAAGTCTAATTTCCCCCGTGTGTTTGACCCAGCTTTCCAGCGGGCAGCCGCTCTTTTTGCACGCAAGCTGCTCTTTCATGATGAAGAAGTGGACGAGGATGATGTGGTAGACTATATCTCCTTTTTGTCCCCATGTTTGCTTTCGTAAGTGATATTTATTCGTCTAAATCATGTTGTTTGTATTGACGTACCTCCTGTCTCGTGCAATGGCTTGACTGAAGTCGTCGAATTCTAACATTTCACGCGAAGTGTCACAAAACGACAAAATGAGTGAGATAGAAAAACGAGACAAATCGTAGCATGGCCCCGTCACGTAATGTAGCCAAACTTGTGTGGTCATTCCTTAAATTCAATTATTACGTTCAGGAATTATTTGGGTGTGCCTTCATATTCGATAAAAAATGAAAATCAACGAAAACATGGGGAAAAAACATTACTATCGAATAACAAGATCAGTAGGGTATGACGCTTACCCGAGATCGGACTTCCAAAAGCAGTCCTGCATGGCCTCCCTGAAATCCTACAGAGCACACATGCTACCGAAAAGGAGGAGCATGTCATCCACACAGACGATGATGATGACTACCTCATGACCATGCTGCTAGCGATAGACACTGTAGTCACACTCGCTTCGTTGAACCCCAAGCAGTGCAGCACCGCATCCAACTTTTGGTTCCAAGTACGCGACACTTGCTTGAGGCCGTACAGCGACTTCTGCCGCCTGCAAACCAGGTGCTCTTGGCCATCCATGATGAACCCCTCTGGCTGCTCCATGTAGATTTTCTCCTCCAAGACACTATTGTAGAATATCATCTTGACATCCATGTGGTGCATCTTGAATTCTTCAGCTGCTACATAATTGAGGAGCGTGCGTAAAGGTTTCCGTGTAGTCGATGCTTTCCTATTGCAAGTAGCCCTTGGCAACTAGCCTCACCTTTTGCCTTTTCAGGTTGCAATTTGCGCTTGTGTTCTTCATGAACACCCCCTTGCACTTGATTATCTTACGTCTAGGTGGACGCTCAGTGAGCTCCCATTTGCCTTTCAAGCTGCGACTGTATCTCCTCTTGCACAGCTTGCGCCATATCTACTACATCTGGAACGACCATGGCCACCTTGTACAAATTGCCTCATTAAAGTCTGCTACTTCTGTGATGTTTATCTCGTCTGGTTTTCCTAGCATTCAGAAACACCCGTGCTCATTGCGCTTGTAGCACGGCTCGAGAGGGTACCTGCAACCTAGTGCCGAGGCATTAGCGGGCGCGATGCAGCAAGTACAATTGCTCCTGCTGATGTCTTTGCATCTTCTTCTCCGACTTCATTAGACGAGGCAATTGTATTGTTGGAACAGGAGGAGAGAGGGAGCCTTGGAGCAGAAAACATATGGTACAGAGAGAGCATCACTTTTACTGAAGAATGATTATTCAATCATTAGAAATGATGGAGTACATGTAGAGCTAGAGCTTGGGGAAGTCAGCCCTCTCACAAGTTATACCACTTAGCCATCGAGGTTAAGGCTCCCACACTAGAGTCCTTGATCTCACACGAGAGAGGAAAGTAGCCTAGCAATGAAGCTGAAAACTTACACACGACCTAGAGAGCTACAAAATTCTCTCATGGCACACTCTTAGTGATCATACAACCCACAATCCCATGGAGAATTGCCATGTGTCCTAGGAGCTTTTTAAATGTTTCTCCCATCACGTATTGATCCTGAACCTCTTGCCTTTTTCTTTTCTCAGGCTAAGGCATGGAGCCATTGCCCATGGTCATCCAGATAGCGGCGGTCAATCACTCCGAAAACTTCAGAAATTCATACCTCTTAATCGGATCGTTTGATAAGCCTGAACCTTGGATCGTAGACATTTTGCCACCTGATCTTTTCAATGCTGAAGTTGGATTGACAATGAGACCAGGCATCTGGTAGTTTCCTGGAACTTGCTTTTATGGACCTGAAACTAAGCCGGATGGCTCCTTTCCCAAAAATATCCCATCTTGCCGTAGTAGATTGGGCTGAGTCCACATGCCTTCATGCAGAAGTGGTCCTTCTCACGGATCACTGGCTTGGTGCAAAAATCAAGAACTTGCGTACTTGTTGGAGTAAACTCCAACTTGATAGCACCCTCCTCCACCATGTGCCTGATGAAGTGATATACGACGTCAATGTGCTTGGTGCATACATGAAACTCAGGATTCTTGGCGAGTACGATTTTGCAGTGGTTGCAAACATGGACACGAACTAGAACTGCTGCACTCGCACTCATCTCCATCATGAGACTCTAAAGCCAAATAGCTTCCTTTGCTCCAAAGCTGAGAGAGATGTACTCAGCTTCCGTGCTTGAGGTGGCCACGAACACCTACTGCTTGTTGTACCAGCTAAGGGCTCCACCATTCATGAGGAACACATGTCAAGAGATGGACTTGCAATCCTTAGGTTTTGAAGCCCAATCTACGTCCGTGTAGCGGATGATGATGTTGTCGTTGCTGTTGTAGGTGATGCTGATGTTAATGGTTCGAGCAAGGAAGCAAAAGATCCACTTCACTGCCTTCTAGATCTCAGGTGCGCGTTTAGCCATGTGCTCGCTCACATCGCTCACAGCCTGTTCAAGGTTTGTCTAGCTTGGCACCAGTAGGTACATGAGATTGCTGACTGCTCTATAGTACTTTTACCGTTGAGATACATCCGCATCTCCATTAAAGCTCACGAGCTACTACCGCGTCTCTAGCGCCATGCCGATGGGTTTAGCCTCTGCCATGTTGAACCGTTGTAAGATATCCTTGATGTAGCAGCTCTGTTGTAGATAGGGAGAGCGTGATTTCCTGTCACGCGTGATCTGGATACCGATGAAGTGTGACGCCTCCCCAACATCAAACATCTGGAAGTGCTCCTGCAGGGCCTCTTTGAACTCGTGTAGTACAGATATGCTGTTCGAAAAAAGGAGCATGTCATCCACATAGACGATGATGAGCAGCACCTCATGACCATGTTGCTAGCGATAGACGTTGTAGTCATTCTCGCTACGCTCAAACCCCATGTACTCCAATGTCGCATCCAATTTTCCGTTCCAAAGACACGAAGCTTGCTTGAGGCCGTACAACAACTATTGGAGCTTGCAAACCAGGTGCTTTTGGCCATCCATGATGAAGCCCTCTGGCTCCTCTATGTATATTTCCTTCTCTAAGTCACCGTTTCAGAATGCCATCTTCACATCCATGTGGTAAATGTCTAAGTCCTTCGGTGTTGCATGAGAAAAGACCGTATGCACACAGGCAAAATTGAAAACAGGAGCAAAGGTTTCAGTGTAGTCGATGCCATCCTGCTACGACTAGCCCTTAGCGACGACCCTCCCCTTGTACTTTTCTATGTTCCCATGTGCGCCCCTCTTCTTCTTAAACACCCAGCTGCACTTCATTACGTTGTGTCCACATGGATGCTCAGTCAGCTCCCACAACTGTTGTCGAGCTGTGATTGTATCTCCTACTACACAGCTTGCACCCAATCTATTGCATCTGGTACACCCACGGCCTCCTTGTACAATGTCGGCTCATCGAAGTCTGTTGCAATTGCAACGTTCATCTGGTCTAGTTTCTGGAGCATCCAAAAATGCCCGCGCTCACCACGCTTGTAGCGCACCCTGAGTTAGTACGTGCGACCGGGTCTCGGGGCGATAGCGGGCGGCATGCGCAGTGCTCCAGGTACAACTGCTTTTGTTGATGCTCGTGCATCTTTTTCCTCTTCTTCTGCTGATGAGGTTGCTATATCAGCTCCATCAGACATGGGAGAGTTGCCTGGTTTTCCAACAGGTACCTTCCACCGCGGTCGTAACGTAGCGCTTTTGTTTTCTTACCACTCAGGTTCTCCGTCATGGCCTTGAACTCCTTGAACGTGTCAAAGCACTAGTTCTTGGAGGAAAGGAAGTAAACAACTGTGTTATGGCTGAAATCATCAATGAACGTGAGAAAATACCTATAGCCTCCAAAGCTCGAGTCTACATTGGGCCACACAAGCCCGTGTGGAGTGGCTCCAGCACCTCCTTTGCGCGCTCTCCTCCTCCAAAGAACACCTCGCGATGCTGCTTCCCCTTCAAATAGCCGATGCACAATAGCTGCTCAAAGTTAGAGATGGTGGATAATTCACACACCATTTGCTTTGTTTGAAGTTGCTACAAGGCGCGCATGCCAATGTGGCCATTGCACATATACAAGATTTTGCCATGTGTTGTCTGAACCACTTCTGCAAGAATTTGCTTACGCGTGATCTTGGTCGTCTCCAACAAGCGCTACATGTTCCTTTCACTGACGTAGACAACTCCTCTCCCGTTTCCTTGTTGAGGATGTAATCAAAGTCGTTGTCAAAGACGACACGCAACCCTGTGTTGGAGTGAGAGGACATTGAGAGAAGGTTGAAGGCAACATCAGGTACATATAGCATGCCATGGAACACTCCTACCTCAATGCCACGCGGGATCTCCAACAACATCTCCATAATCCCAATCCTTTCAACATAGACCACGAGATCATCATCCAAAGGAATCAGTCAGGGAGGGGGGAATGGAAAGTACCTACGTAACTAACTCCTTGTGGTGTGTCACACTCTTAGTACACCCTGAGTCCTTGTACCACGCGAGAACGCTTTCTCCTCCTGTGACATGTTAGAGTTCGCCATGAAAAGGCGGTCGCACACCTCTTTGGCAACGTTCATGTTGTTGACAAAATGGCGCACGCCGGTATAGTTGAGCATCTGCTGCTCTTCACGCTACTATGACTGCTGCTGCTACTCTTGTGGAGATTTTTGCTTTTGCAGTGGTTCTTACTGCTCCTTTTGGTCCCTCTTGAACTTGAAGCACGCTTTCTTGTAGTATCCCTCTTTTTGGCAATAGTGGCACTTGCCTTTCTTCTTACCTCTCTTATATCGAGACTGCTACTACAACTGGTTGCGTGAGCCGATGGCCATGAAAGCTGCTTCACTACCGCTACCGCCATTGCGCTTTGTTGTATTATGACGTAGGTCCACCTCCACCAGGTGCATACAATGAGGTCCAGGGTAAGATTCGGATGGCATTCTAACGTCTCATGCACCGTATCATAGCTTGTTGCAAATCCCCTCAATAAGAGGAGTATGAAACGCGTGTCTTCCACACGGTTGTCAGCCGATTTTAGCTACTTCGTCAACACCTTTGCCCTGTCCAAGTGCGCCTCCATCCCTTTGCCACCCTACATTTTGAACGCCATTTTCTCCTCCCAAAGCATAAGGAATGTACGATCCTTGCTCTCATACTTCTTGCACAACGTGTTCCATCCCTCTTTTGGAGTAGCCTTGTCACTCTCTGGTTGAAGATGCGGGTTGGAGATGGTGTTGACAAGAAGTGTGTAGGCCTACGTGTCCTTCTTCTTCCACTCCTCATGCCGCTCTTGCAGTTGTACATGAACTTGCATCTGCTGCATCTGTCTCCGACATCTTTTGTGCCACTATCTCTGCTGTAGTGATGCCTTTTGCCTGTGGAGGCGGAGCGCTTGTCGTCGCTAACAACCTCCCACAAGCCCTTCTTCTCAAAAAGGAGGCGGTTACGGATCTTTCAAAATGTGGAGTTGGTACATCCTTCCATCCTCTCCAAGGGTTAGGCTACTGTAACCACGCCTGCTCCTGCCCTTTTAAGCTTTGGTGATGGTGAACGAAGCCCTTGAGTGGCGGCGCTACCCCTGCATCTACTTTGCTCCTGCCAAAAATATGTCTGATAGAACATGGACTCTAGAGGCGAGCAAACAAGGAATATAGAAAAAACTCAGCTCAACACTGGATAATTCATCTCAAAACCTTACAGATCGATCCATAAAAGAGGGTCATCAACAAGGGATTTTCAGAGATATACCCTTGTGAAAACAGGATATGATGTTGCTCCTACTCCAGCTCACACCAGCCAGCTTGTAAACAGAGTTTCTCCAAAACGTAATGACGGAATGCAAACAACTTTTGCACCACTAAAAAGATTAGGAAAAAACTTCAATTTACATGTGCTACTTTTTAAGTTTGACAAAGAAATGAGAGAGTTGTGGTCATCACAAGGTGATAGTCTTACTCATAGGAAAAATAGTGTAGCGCTGGCCGACCTCGTTTTGAGCATAACCCTTAATCCAATTGTTGTATCTTTAAGGTCAATCACCAATTTGGACTCATTTGAAAGCTTGTCTTGCGAACTTGAAGATGAAGTGGTTGACTATCAAATAAAGTTCAGGTTTCACCCTAACCTTTAAATCGTTATGTGACGGCTTGTGCTCGGTCAAAGTTGCAGAACTTGGCTCTGATACCAAGTGGTGGAACTAGAGGAGAGCGGGAGCCTTGGAGTAGCAGACATATGGGACTAAAAGGGCATCATTTGTGCTCAAGAATGGTTGTTGAATCACTGAAAATGATCAAGTACATTTAGAGCTAGACCTTGGCCAAGTCAGCCCTCTCAAAAGCCACACCGGTTAGCCATGGAGGCTAAGACTCACACACTAAAGTCCATAATCTCACACTAGAGAGAAAATCAGCCTATCAATCATATTGACCAGTCAAACACGACGTAGAGAGCTAGAAACTTCTCTCATGGTACACTCCTATTGGCCACATAACCCACAATCCTATGAAGAATTAGCAGGTGTCCATGGCTGGCGGACAAGGATCTCACCTCACCTAAAAAGTAATAAGAGTTTCTTTTCTCTTGATCAATACACTCTGACAAGAAAACCCAAGAATCAAAGGCATTTTTGGATGTTTCTCCCATCAGGTCTTGACCCTGGACCTCTTGCCCTTTTTCTTTTCTCATTCTAAGGCATAGAGCCATCACCCATTGTCACCCAGATACCGGCGATCGATGACCCCGAAAACATTGAGAATTCATATCTTACATGAGACTACTGACGGTGCTGTGGTACATTGTCACTAAGCTGCAACCGCTTCTCCCTTGAAGATCATGAGGTACGTTCGCGTCTCCAGTGGTGTGGTGATGGATTTGGTCTCTGCCATGCCAAACCGCTGTAAAACATCCTTGATGTAGCGCCTCTACTGTAGCGAGAGAGTGTAAACTTTGATTACTCGTATCCGAATTCCGATGAAGTATGATTCCTCACCGCGATCAGACATCTGGAAACGCTCTTGCTTGGCCTCTTTGAACTCTTGCTGTGCAGACATGCTACTGGAAAGGAGGAGCATGTCATCTACATAGAAGATGATGATGAGCACCTCATGACCATGCTCCTAGTGATAGACGATATAATCACACTCACTATGCTCAAACGCCATGCACTACGATGCCGTATCCAAGTTTTGGTTCCATGCACGTGATGCTTGGTTGAGGCCGTACAACGACTTCTACAGCTTGCAAACCCGGTGCTCCTACTCATTCATGATGAGCCCTTCCAGCTGCTCCATGTAGATTTCCTCCTCCAAGTCACCGTTCAAGAATGTCGTCTTAAATTCCATGTGGTGAGTTTGGAAGTCCTAAGTTGCTGCATAAGAAGGAGCGTGTACACAGAGACAAACTTTGCAACAAGAGCAAAGATTTCAGACTAGTCAATGTCTTCCCGCTACAAGTAGCCCTTGGCGACGAGCCTCACCTTGTTCTTTTCCAGGATGCTATCTATGCCCCTCTTCTTCTTGTACACCCACTTGTACTTGACTACATTGCGTCCAAGTGGACGCTCAGTTAGGTCCTATTTACGGTTGTTGATATGCGATTATATCTCTTGCTGCAAAGCTTGTGCCCAATGAGCTGTATCTGGTGCAGCCATGGCCTCCTTGTAGGACGTTTGCTTGTCTGAATCTGCTGCAATTACAGTATTCATCTGATCTGGGTTTTTAAACATCCAAAACTGCTCGCGCTCACCAGGCTTGTAGCGCACCCTCAGAGGGTACTCTTCGACCTGGTGCTAGAGCGTCAGCAAGCGGCTGGCGCGGTCCTATTGGCAAAAGTGTTGCTATTGACGATGATGCATCTTCTTCCTCTATTGCGACCGATGAGGCCGCTGTATCTGCTGCATCAGACATGGGGGTGTAATGTGGTTCTCCCATAGTCATAGGACAGGAAGGGTCACGAGAGAGGGGGTCAAGGAGAATATCTACTCCCATTGCTTCCTAAGGTGCTAGTTTCGCTGCCTCTTGGCAGATGATGTTGGTGTCGATGACGTTATCTTTGTTGAGAGCGGCATCCTTGGGGATGATGAAGTGGCCAATATCCCTCTCGTACAAAGGATACACCCTGCTTGCCAAGTCAAAGCCAATCATCAACATATTTGCGCTCTTCGTCTTCCATATTTGCTGCTTTTCCTTGTGCACATCCATGTGCGCCAAGGTGCCAAATGCGTGAAGATGAACCACGCTAGGCTTCTTGTCAAACCTTGCCTCCTATAGTGTCATCTCCTCCAACGCCTTGGTGGGACTGTGGTTCTCGATGTAGACTGCCGTGCTCATAGCTTCAGTCCTAACGTCGTAGGGGGGCAAATCCGCGTGAAGCATGGAGCATGCGATTCAACGATGATGCGGTTGGCGTGTTCTGCAACAGCGTTCTGTTGCGCCGAGCATGGTGCCGTGCGCTGCGCCTTGATGCCTGCTGCTTTGAGGTAGTTCTTGAACTCCTTGCTCAGATACTCTCTATCGCGGTCACTATGCATCGCCTTGATTTTCTTGCTTGTCTGATTGTCCACCATGGCCTTGGACTTCTTGAACCTCTCAAAGCAATGGTCCTTGGAGGAAAGGAAGTACACAGTCTCCAAACCTAAGTGTCTGCATCGGGCCACACAAGTCTTTATGGACCAGCTACAACACCTCCCTTGAGCGCTTCCCTGCTCCAGAGAACGCCACGCAATGATGTTCCCTTTCAAAATAGCCGATGCACAACTGCTCCTCAAAGCTTGACATGGTGGGGAAATCACGCACCGTTTGCTTCATTTTAACTTGCTGCAAGGCGCGCATGCCAATGTCACCGTAGCGCGAATGCCAGATTTTGCCATCTGTCGCACCACTACTGAAAAACTCTGCTCACAAAGGATCTTGGTCGCCCCCAAGAGGCAGTACATGTCGTCTTCCTTCATCGACATGGCCAACTCCTCTCCTATTTCCTTGTGGAGGATGTACCTTCAATTGTTGTCAAAGACAATTCGCAGTCTTGTGTTGGTGAGAGAGGAAACTAAGAGAATGTTGAACGCAACATCATGTACATAAAGCACGTCATGGAACACTTACACTTTAGTGTCACGCGGGGACTCCAATCACATCTCGATGATCCCAATCTCCTCAACATACACCATTTGATCATCACCCAAAGCAATCAGTTGGGGAGCAATGGAGAGCACCTGCGTAAACCACTCCTTGTGGTGCTTCATACTTGTTGACCAAACATGCTCCTTGTCCATAGCTGACATTTGGAAAGACATAGGACGGACTAGGTATACAATGCTCCCTTGGAATACGTCCCCCTAAGTCTGGTCGAGACAGACAAAGCATGCACTCCTCCTTTGGAGCAAGTCCCCTTCGTCTTAAAACTGGATAGTATAGCCAGCAAACACTACCTAAGACAACTCTTTGTGGCTTAGATGTTCTAGAGTTAGTCTTTGGAGCAAGAGGTCACTGTGTCAAATCCCAGCCCAATAACTTGTTTTCTTTGTGACCAAAAGGGGATCAGGAAGATTCTAAGAGACATCTTAGAGCATTTCAAGGCGTTTTTTGGTGGCTGGCGCCACTTGGCGGTCACAAGAAGCGCCATGTAGGTAGGCGGGATGATGCAATCTAGATTGCCCGGAAATTGGCTCATCCAAGGAGCCACTACGCGCCTAGGCTAGAGGCTGGCTCTAAGACTATAAAGACGTATGAGTTGCCTTTAATTGAGTACAGTTCTTACCTTTGAGATTCCTAATAGAGTTGTCCAACAGAGGCAGCCACCAAAGAGGCATTGGTTGGTCTAAGCTCGAGGAGTTAACTCCTCGTGCAAAAATGACCAGGTGCTAAAGGCATAGTGCAAAGAAGTGATTCCTAAGAATTGCTCAGTGTGGAACCTTGGCTGTGAGGGTGATATCATCTGTTGTTTGCAATACCAAAAGCGGCCGGAGGGAACTATTGCGTTGGAACCTGTTTTCTGGACCGTCGCCCTATGGAGGTTCACACGAGGTTAAGGACCCACACTGACTAGTTGTAAGGCACGCTTCCGCGTACTCACTTGCCCTTTCTGTCTTGTAGCGCGCATCATGTCCATCAACTCCAACTGCTCCATCAGCTCAAACGGCGACCGCCGGCACTAAGCAAACAAGGGTCAGGGATAAGCTCTGCCTTTGGAGGAACGACCCTTAAGCCCTAAGGAGGATAAGCTCTGCCCTTGGAGGCACAATCCTGGGTTTGCTTGTGTGCGTTCTTCTCTGTTTGGAGGTGATCAACGGCTAAGGGGTAAGCGATGGATCTACACCTTCTAAACTGGTAGCAGACTGGATCCTACATCAGCCTACATCGGTATGAATAAGCAGAGAACCACAGAATCATATAAGCAATATGACGACACCCAAGACACTCACTCTCGAGCAAGTCAACGGTAGGATGTCAAAGTCTATAAGGTTTGGTTTTCCCTTCTAGAAATGGTTATTTGTGGTTGTCATGAGGATGCGTGGTTACTTGAACATGTTCCTTGG
This sequence comes from Penium margaritaceum, assembly GCA_023375785.1. Classification (NCBI taxonomy): domain Eukaryota; kingdom Viridiplantae; phylum Streptophyta; class Zygnematophyceae; order Desmidiales; family Peniaceae; genus Penium; species Penium margaritaceum. The sequence goes on along the minus strand of SZWC01003306.1, from coordinate 165,556 downwards.
GGGAGAGGATGAAACTCCAATAACAGATACTATATATGAAGTACAGAGTGTCAAAAATGACATTGCGCTCGTGATTCTTGTGACATCAGTGCATGAGTCATAACATGTCCACCTCCAAGGTATCACACATGGATCAAAGGCTTATGAGAAGCTTGCACGTATACACCAACCAACGGCTCTTGGATATTGCCTCTTCATCCTTCAAAAGATAATTTCAATGAGGGTGAGCGAGAGAGAGTCCATTATGGACTTCTTGTTGTAGTTTGAAGGACTGCTATAGCAAGTGACCCAAATGAGCTGGGAAATTGACACCAACATGCATGCCATGATCCTCTTCATGGCACTACGTGAAAGCTGGGATCCTCTGATCATCGTCTTTGAAGGTTGGAAGGAAGAGGATTTGACGTATGAGGCAGTGTCCGAGTACGTGCGCAACGAGGCCATGCGTCAAAACAGTAGTGAACTAACATTTTGTGGAAGTTAGCACTTCTCCAAGATCATAGGTGTCTCAGGAGATACAACAAATCAAGCAACTGTGACTGAAATCCACTGTGTTGTACACACTACAACTGTACACTGCAAAGAATCACTTTCTGTTACACACTGATGATTCAAGAGGTTACACAGAAGTAAGAGGTACACGGCTCGTCTCTTGAGCTTTCCAATGACATGCTATACTTGAAAAATGGTGCAGTACAGACAAAGCAATCTACAAATAAAACAACTACTACCTATTTGTACTAGTCTAGTGACTATGAAATACAAAGAGCAAGTAGAATGCACAGGCTTGGTCTGTCCGGTCCGCTTGTGTCTTCCTCGAGCGTCCCGGACGCCGGACGTTGTCCCCAGTCACCGAGCGACCGAGGTTGGCGGATGCCCAGCGCCCTCGGAGCGATCCACGGACGAGATTGTCCGGATCTGCGGCAGGTCCTGTACTCCCGTCGATCTTCTCGCTCGTCGGGTGAAGAGGAGCTCGTGCTCGCACTCTTGATCCCGGGACGGCTGCGATCGCTCCATTGTCTACGCAATGCTCTCCGATCCATCGATCCATTGTTTATAAAGATCCCGTAGCTCCGTTCTCTCAATCCGATGCCTCGATCGAAGCCCGTCCATGTGCTCCGATCTTCGGTCCATGTTTCCGCTGCTCTACCACTCGCCATGTCAGCACCCATCGTATCAAGAGGAGCTCACGCTCGCACTCTCGTACTTGCACTCGGTCCTCACCGAAGACATAACCTGTACTTTCGCAAATCACGCAAGAACTTAATGTGGTCGTGCGTAGTATTCTGCCAAATCAATAGGAGGCGGCGGTAGGCCCTCGTACCGGGTTAGACTCCCGGACGATGGTAACTGACCCCGCCATCGGTAGAGCAGAGACCAGTAGAGTATAGTCCGGGAGAGTAGGCAGTAGGGTTGGGGAGAGTGGCGACCTCTCCCCCAGCCCTCTTCCCGTTTTACCCCAAGTGCCCATGCCAAGCACAAAATAGGACACTTGTGAGATTGTGACATAATCTATGTCACTTTTTTTCTTTTCCCCATATCTCCAGATCGAGCCATCCGAATTGGCTCAAGTTTGGACAGTGGACAGCTGACGAGGAGATCTGTCCAATGGTACCACCTGATCAGGAATCGGCCTTGTGATAATGAAGATCCTGATTTTCCAACATTCCCCCCCTTGAATGCCAAGCCCATGAAGGGGTGGCATTTATACAGAAAAGTAGGCGCCAAATAAGAGAAGGCGAGGCTAGGGCACGCACGTCCAAAAAATGCTCATCGACGGTGGAGATGAGAGTACCCCCCCCCCGGGCGGCCCAAGCCGATGCCAAACAAAATAGCAGAACAGGAGGCACCCGATCGCCCGCTTAGTGTACCCAACTTGGGCCAATGCCGAGGCAGAGCCGTACGGCAGAGTGAGGGGTACCATCGGGGAGCCTCCTGCCCGGACACATATGGGACCGAAACCCCACACCTGGTCGGGACCTGTGGTGGGCGGACATCCGCAGCCCACCATCGGTTTCTTGACTGGAGAAAGCGAGCATCGAGGTGAAGAGCAGAAGAGAAATATAAAAAGAGAATGCGCGGCCTCCAGGGAGGACAGGAACAGAAACAAAGCGTGGCGTGTAGCGGGGAGCGAACCGCACCCTGAACGTTGTCGGGATGCGAGGAGCAAGCCGCGAGACAGCGGGAACAGGACACTGGAAAGAGAGGCAGAAGTTGGTGGAAAAGAGCGAAGAGAGGCGCAGGCTCCACGCACAGCCACCAGGTCCAACGCCTCATATGGGGGAACCCGGGAGGCCATGCGGGGAGCGCGAGAGAAGGGCAGAGCGAGGAGGAGAGGGGCGTGGCGGCCAACCGCAACACGCATCCGTGCCAACGCCTCATATGGGGGGCACGGAAACGGGAGGGGAGAGCGGCACTGCCGTCGGTCATCTTCGTCCATCCCAACGCCTCATGCGGGGGGGGTGGAAGAAGAGGGCCCAGAGGATGCAGGAGTAGGGAGAGAGAGCAAGCCGAGGCGAGCACAGAGCGCAGCATGACGGTCAGCAGAAAGAGGCTTGGTGAAGATGTCAGCGGATTGCTGCTCAGTAGGAATGTAGAGCATACAAACCTCACCGTCGGCAACTGCGTCGCGGACGTAGGGATACTGCCAGCGAAAGTGTTTCGTGCGGTCATGGAGAACGGGATCCTTGGAGAGGGCAATGGCACCTTCGTTGTCGCAGTTGATGGTGGTAGGTGCGAGTTGGTCGAAGCCGAGTTCAGAGAGAAGCATGCGAAGCCAGATGGCTTCACGAGTGGCTTCACTCTCAGCGATGTATTCGGCTTCAGTGGAAGACAGAGCCACCACGGATTGCTTCTTTGAGCGCAAACTGACGGGGCCTCCATTGAGAAGAAAGACGTAGCCAGACGTCGATCGACTGGTGGCGTGATTGCCGGAGAGATCCGCGTCACAGAAGCCATGAAGAATGTTGTCACCGATGGAAGAGTACCGAATTCCAAGATCGGCGGTGGAGCGGAAGCAGCGAACGCTTCGTTTGGCCGCAACAATGTAAGCAGCGGTGGTGTTTTGGAAGCCTTGCCTGAGGATGCCGACAGCATAGGAAAGATCAAGACTTGTGGCAACAGAGGCATACATCATGGAGCCCACCATGCTGGGAAAAACTTTGGCGTCGGCGGGAGCGAGAAGATCCGCCGCAGCCGGGACTTTGGTGAGGCCATGCTGAAGTGCCAAGGGTGTAGCCATAGGGTTGGCATCACCGAGTTGAAACTTATCAGCGACGCGTTGTGCATACGTGGCTTGATTGAGAACGATGTAACTGTCCCGCTGTTGATGCACTTGAATGCCGAGATGACATGTCAAGGGACCCATGTCGCTCATCTCAAAACGCCGAGACAGCTGATCTTTGAAAGCGGAGATGGTGTCCAACGTGGGACCAAACAGGATGAGGTCATCGACAAAAAGAATGATGCCGATGGTGTTGGCTCCGGAGCAATAGTAGATCAAGTGGTCAGAATGGAGACGAGTCAGATTTTGCCCAAGGAAGAATTCGTGAATCTTGATATTCCATTGCCGTGGGGCCTGCTTGAGCCCGTCGAGAGAGCGCTTGAGACGACAGACAAGATTAGCCTTGTTACGTTCCACAAAGCCCTCGGGTTGTGTCATATAGATGGTCTCATTCAGGTCCCCGTTGAGAAAGGCGCATTTGACATCCATCTAATGCAGAATCCAACCGTTAGCAGCAACAAGAGACACAATGACACAGATGGAGGAATACTTGGCCACTGGGGCGAAGGTGTCATTGTAGTTGACGCCGAGAACCTGACTGTAACCACGGGCCACGAGGCGAGCTTTGTATCTTTCAGGCTCGCCGGCACTGTTGAGTTTTCTTCGAAATATCCACTTGCATGTAACGACAGGTTGGTCCGGCGGCTGTTGGACAATATCCCATGTACCTTGTTTTTGAAGCTGATCAAAAATCTTCTTGGCTGGCTTGGCTCCAAAGAGCTGCATCAGGTCGACGCATGGCATCCTTGTAGCTGATGGGATCGACGACTTGAGTGACGAGAGCACTGTCATCTTCATTGTCTGACATATGGAGCATGGCGAGTTGAAAATATGTTGGAGTAATGCGGTTGCCGGTGGAGCGACGAAGACTAGGGATGGCAGTAGACAGCAGCGGAGCATCCGGTGCTGATGATGGAAGAGATTCTCCAGTGGTGTGTTCATGAGGATGCACTGGAGGAAGCACATCAGCATGTTCATCGACAACAGGGTCAACGTTGAACTTCTGAATGGGCTCGGGAGCCGTGTCCATAGGTATGGTGACGACGGCTGAAGTAGGAAGAATCCTCGTGTTGAGGAATGTGTTTTCATCAAAGATGGGTTGTCGTGCACGGGCTACGGTTTGCGTAGCAGGATCCCAAACTCTATAGATGTTGATATTGTCTTCATATCGAAGAAGGATACAGGCCTTAGACCGCGGCTCCAACTTGGAGCGCAGTTCTGGGCGTAACCGTACGTGAGCGGTGCAGCCGAAGATGCGAATGTGTTCCAGATGAGGTTTTGCACCGGTCCATGCTTCATATGGTGTATGAGTAGCATTGGTAAGTTTGACTGTGGGCAGTCAGTTGGTAATGTAGGCTGTAGTGGAGAGAGCCTCCCCCCAAAAGACGGATGGTAGTGCAGTTCTGTGTAGCATTGTCCGAGCCCGTTCCAAGAGAGTCTGATTCATGCGCTCAGCCTTCCGGTTTTGTTGAGGCGTGTAGGGAATAGTGGGTTGGTGTTGGATATCTTTCTGTTGGAAGGAAGAGTTGAGTGAGTGACAAATGAACTCACCACCATTGTCAGTTCTGATTTTCTTCACAGTGAGGTTGGTTTCATTTTCAATCTGCTGCATCCAGGTCTTGATGATATGGGCGGCCTCGTTTTTGCAGCGGAGAAACTTGACCCAAACGCAATGGCTGTAGTCATCGATGATGACCAGGAAGTAGTGCTTGTTTGATGGGGAACCTTCCATGTGAAGCAGTTCCAGTTTTTGTGTTCTTGTTGTAGTTGGATGAGCCTTGAATGGTTTTTGATGTTGTTTGCCCGTCAAACAACCGCTGCATGGTGTTGTGTCGGAAGGCTTCGTAAGTCCGAATGGGAGATCATGAACCCCTTGTTGTTGTGCCATGTTGTGTAGAGTGGCATAGTTGACGTAGGCAAGCTGGCGATGCCATAAGTCAGCTGTGGAAGTAGACGAGGTGGGATGACGGCAGTCAGAAGAAACAGCTGCCATAAATGCGACTTTTGGTTCATTTGTCAGCATAGCTGATGGCACCTCCTCTGAGTCGAGAATTGTCAGGTGACCAGTACGAGTCGCAACGGGGGGTAGATTCCTTTTGGTGTCCAGAATCTTGCAGTTTTTGTCCAAATCAAAAACCACTCTGGAGTCGTTGTCGTTGATGCATCCGACGGATAGGAGGTTAGCCGCAAGTTCAGGGACGAATAAGACCTGGCTGAAGGTGCGCGTCACCTGCTGCCCTTGAAGGGTAATAAGCACTCGCACTATACCTTCACCGTAGGCTGGGATGAGTCGTCCATCACCCACACGAACTCCGCAAGATTGTGCGTACTGGGTGTAGGTTGTGAACCATTCCTTGCGACAGGTCATATGCTTGGTACATCCCGAGTCAGTAATCCAGGCAAGGACTCCCGCAGCGAGTAGGTAGGCACAGTCAACGGAGCACATTGCCAGTTCTTCTAGGATGGGTTTTTCATGATTGATTGAGAAGTCAGAACATGCTCCGCTTGAGTCTGAAGGGTGTTGTTCTAAGTCGATTGCGTCGGATGTGAAAACTTTTAGCTGGGGAATAGAGTCACTGTCCGAGTTTTGCAGCATGTCAGTGGAATTGTGACCTGTAAAACCTGAGATGAGATGGGAAAAGTCAGCCAAGAGTGTTGAAAAAGCTGAGAGAAAGGCTGATGCTATCTCATCAGTGAGAATAGCATTCGGAGTGTTGCGCGTTAGCGCATTGAATCGCGGTCGTTGCTCTGGACGAGTCGGACAGTCAAGTTGGATGTGCCCCTTTTTGTTGCATCGCCAACAGATACGATCCCCTGGGTGAACATAAGGCCTGGGAGCCTGTTGAGGATATCCAGGTCGAGGTTGATACGTGGCTTGAGTGCCTTGGTTGGTGCTGGGACAAATGTTCCCATAGGTCTCGTATTTCTTTGTTGGTCGATCTGGTCGTCCTTGATATTCTGCGTAAAGTCCAATTTCATCACTGTTTTCTTTGATGTAGGCATCTTCGTCAAGCATGAGAGCCTATGTTGCCTTCTCAATGGTCAGCACATGTGGCTTGGCGGCTGCTGCCGTTGCGGCCGCGGCTGGTCCTGCTGCTGCTTGTACTGCTGCTGCTGCCTCTGGGACAGCATTCCCAATGGCGTCTAGAGCACTCTTGACAGCAGATCGGATGAGTGCAATTTTCTCATCATCTTCCTGTCGATCGTTGTTGAAGGTTTGAAGTCGCTTCACTGTGTGTTGAAAACGTGTAGGAAGACTCTGAAACAAGGTCTGAACAAGCACTCTTTCAGAGATAACTTCACCCAAGGCTGTGATGCGACTGGAAAGATCTTTCAGATGACTGATATGATCCTCAAGCCGAGTGTGTTCCTCCATTTTTTTAGTGTGAAACTCTTTGAGTAGATGACACAGCTCATCGTCGCTGATCTTGTGATAACGTCGCTTGAGGGCTCGCCATGCAGTTCTCGGACATAGGTGCGCATTGTGGTCACGAATGAGAAATTTGAGCCGCTCTCCCAGTTGCATAGCCACGATTACAAAAGCTTGGTCGCACCGCTTTTTAAGACTGATTTTCTCCTCGGCAGAGGCATTAGCGTTCACAACGTCTGTAGGTGGGTCGGTGACCACTCCCCATAGTCCTTTGTTCATGAATACCATTTTCATGTTGAACGCAAAAGATTAGTAGTCGTCGCCATTGAAAATTGATATCTTGAAATGATCATGATGGCTCCTTCCTATAAGTAACGCCATGGTGATGACTGCTCCTAGTGAAGGCACCTCGTGCTCTGATACCAAAAATGAAAATTAGCAATTCTCCAGGATCATAGGTGTCTTAGGAGATATAACAAATGAAGCAACTGTGACTGAAATCCATTGTGTTGTACACATTGCAACTGTACACTGCAAAGAATCACTTTCTGTTACACACTGATGATTCAAGAGGTTACACAGAAGTCAGAGGTACATTTCGTCTCTTGAGCTTTCTTATGATATGCTATATTTGAAGAATGGTGCAGTACAGACGAAGCAATCGACAAATGAAACTACTACCTATTTTTACTAGTATAGTGACTAGGAAATACAAAGAGCAAGCAGAATGTACGAGCTTGGTCTGTCCGGTCCGCTTGTGTCTTCCTCGAGCATCCCGGACGCCGGTCGGTGTCCACTGTCACCGAGCGACCGAGGTTGGCGGATGCCCAGCGCCCTCAGTGCGATCTACGGACAAGATCGTCCGGATCTGTGGCAAGTCCTCTGCTCCCGTCGATCTTCTCGCTCGTCGGGTGAAGAGGAGCTCGTGCTCGCACTCTTGATCCCGCAACGGCTGCGATCGCTCCATCGTCTACGCGATACTCTCCGATCCATCGATCCATTGTTTATAAAGATCCCACAGCTCCGTTCTCTTCATCCGATGCCTCGATCAAAGCCCGTCCATTTGCTCCGATCTTCCGTCCATGTTTCCGCTGCTCCAGCACTCGCCATGTCAGCACCCATTGTATCGAGAGGAGCTCACGCTCGCACTCTCGTACTTGCACTCGGTCCTCGCCGAAGCCATAACCTGTACTTCCGCAAATCACGCAAGAACTTAATGTGGCCGTCCGTAGTATTCTGCCAAATCAATAGGAGGCTACGGCAGGCTCTCGTACCGGATTAGACTCCCGGACGATGGTAATTGACCCCGCCATCGGTAGAGCAGAGACCAGTAGAGTAGAGTCCGGGAGAGTAGGCAGAAGGGTGGGGGAGAGAGTGGCGACCTCTCCCCAAGCCCTCTTGCCGTTTTACCCCAAGTGCCCATGCCGAGCACATAATAGGATACTTGTGAGATAGTGACATAATCTATGTCACTTTTTGCCTTTTCCCCATATCTCTAGATCGAGCCATCCAAATTGGCTTAAATTTGGACAGTGGACGGCTGACGAGGACTTCTGTCCAGTGGTACCACCTGATCAGGAATCGGCCTTGTGGTGATGAAGATCCTGATTTTCCAACACATTTCACCGTATGCTACAAAGTACGATGGTCGTTGCAATAACTACTCTTCTAATTAAAGCAACACCAGAAGCGGTGGCGATCGAGGAAAAGGCAATGGTGGTGGTGGAAAGAGTTCAAAGCGTCCTCGAAAGTGCCATAACTGTGGCAAGCATGGGTATTGGGTAAGGGAGTGTAGGGCTCCCGAAAAGAAAGATGCAGATCATGGTGGTAGATATGAGGGCAAAGGAAAGGGTACAAAAGAGTTGAAAAACATGATGGCTAAGAGCGTGCCGTCAACCAAGGGAGTGAACTACTGAAGCGTGGAGCAAACTACGGGCTTGACTCTACCACGAACCACCTTTATTCACGAGAGAAGGATGTGTTCATCTCCATTGGGGACACTGAACGTCCATTCAGGCCTGCCAATGGCAGCCTTGTCCATGCGCAAGGCGAGGGAGATAAGTTGAATAGCATCAACATGAACGGTACTGAAAAAGACTTGAAGCTAGACAACGTCACCTACATGCTGTGTTTTGCGGCAAACCTCTTGTCAGTGTACAAAATCAGGGACAACAATATGACGGTCGTCGTCACAAAGGATGAGGCCGTGATTGTCAAGAACAAGGACATCAAGATCTCTTATCCCAAGGAGAGTCTTGTCGTACAAGTCCCAAGAGTTGATGGGCTCTATGTGTAGCAGACCAAGCCCCTTGAGAGTAGAAATGAGGAATATGCGGCGGTTGACGAGTCCAAGTCTCCAGAGCCTGATGTTGCACCCTAGGACATCACCACGGCGGCCAAGTCCACCGACACAGATGTTGGGCTGTGCTTTAGGCCGTTTGGCCATGTGGTCGACAGCACACTGCAAGCTATGCAGCAGTACGAAGTGGTTCATGGGATGGAGGGATGCAAGGCCAAGGATGAGGGAACGTGCAAGAAGCTATGTGAGCCAAGCCTCATAGGCAAGGTAAAGAGAAAGCCCTTTGAGCGTAATGGGTAATGTGCGGTAGCAATCTTGGACCTTATTCACTCAGATGTGTGTGGATGATTCCGCACTCCTTCAAACGGCAGCAACAAGTACTTCTTGAACTTTATCAATGACCACAGTTGTAAGATGTGGATGCTCTTCCTCAAGACAAAAGGAGAGGTCAAGGAGAAACTACAAGAGTTTTTTGCCTTGGTAGAGCGACAGACAAGGATGATGGTCAAGGCACTCTGCACGGCCAACGGTGGTGAGTACAAGGCGTGCCAAGGCTGATTGAGACAACACGACATCAACCATTGGACCATCACGCCTTACATCACCCCCTCGCAGTAATGGCATTACCGAGCAGATGAACCAGACTATCCGCGGCATCACACAAAGCATGCTCTTTGATGCTAAACTCCCTCCTCCCTTTTCGGTTAAAGCTGCAAGAACTGTTTGCTACCTTGTGAATCTCACTCCGATAGTCGCACTTGGAAGGTGTGGTAAGAAGTAGCAAAAGAAGTAGCTCGTGTCGTCATAGGAGACTTGGTTAAGAAAGAACTTAGATGCCTCATACATGAGGGTCTTTGGTTGTACTGCCTAGGTAAAGGTCCAAGCAAGAGAAAACGTGGCAAGTTGGGTGCACGCGCTCATAAGTGAGTAATGGTCGGATACAACACTACACACAAGACGTACATCCTATTCGACCAAGTGACTCGAAAGCTCATCAGGAGCCGAGATGCCGAGTTTGATGAAAGGATGCACGGCAAGGGAGACTCGGTGGACCCTGTCCATACTCCTTGATCAGGAGAATGGGTTCTGTTTCCCAAGTCAGGTGATCATGCACCTGAGAACTTGTAGATGGTGCTAGTAAAGGATGGTGCCACAAGGACAGTGGCTGTGTAGGCTAACACAATGACGCACTCTGACATTGAGTGTGAGTCTGAGTCAAACTCTAAGGCCGGTGGCTCTTCGTCAAACAACGGATCACTGGCAGCACAAGAGCAACAAAAACAACTAAGCCTTGAAGCACCACCAGGAATACTCTAACATAGTACGCGTAAGAAGAAACCTTTGCCCAACTAGGATGGTGAGAGTGTGGAATGGACCTGAGCTAGATGGTCATGCTTGGCACAGGGAGAGCTTGTGACCGTAACGGAGGCTATGAACCTGCTAGATGCGGCCAAGTGGAAGGAGGTAGTGGATAGCAAACTTGCATCCATTAAAGAGAATGGAACATGGATTTTAGTGGACATGCCCCCAAACACGCACGTGATGAGATCAAAGTAGGTACTCTGGAAATAGTTCCAGCAAAATGGTATTGTCGACAAGCAAAAGGCAAGAGCTATGGCGAAGGGGTTTTCTCAGTGTGCAAATCAGAGTAGAAGGAGATCTTTGCGCCTGTTGTCACGTTTGCCTCCATGATATCCATGTTGGGCATTGTTGCTGGAAAACACCACAAAGTCCACCAGATGAACGTCAAGACAGCTTTCCTTTACGGGAAGCTAGATGAATAAGTGCTGATGGAAGTACCCGAGGGAGTTAAAGCTCCGGAGGGCAAGGTTTGTAAACTAGTCAAAGCACTCTACTGGCTAAAACAGCCCCCAGGGATGTGGTAGAAGGAGATGGACGCCTTTATGCCCGAGCTCACCTTCACACACTAATAGAATGACCCTAGTGTTGATGTGCGGTTGGATGAGCAAGGCTTGCTACTTGTTGCACTATACATGGATGACCTGATCATCTGCTTGTTGTCAATTGAGGTGTTCAACAACCTGAAGACAGTTCTTACCAACAGGTTCAAGATGAAGGACATCGGTTTGCTTGAGTTCTACCTCTGGATAGCCCTCCAGCGCAATCCAGCAGCAGGCACCATCAAGCTGGACCAGACCAAGTACGTCATGGAGGTCCTCAAGCGCTACAACATGGAGGACTACAAGTCCATCAGCACACCCATGACAACAGACATCAAGCTCTCCTTGTCCATGAGCCCCATTATGGAAGCAGAAGGGCATGAGATGGAGAACATTCCCTACCAGTCTGCTCTTGGCAACCTCATGTATGCCATGATAGGAACACGCCCTGATATATGCTATTGTATGGGACAAGTGAGCAGGTTTTTGGCCAATCTAGGGCCAGAGCACTTGCAATTATTCAAGCGCATCATGCGCTATCTACAAGAGATCCCACACATAAGACTCTTGTTTGGAGGCCAAGAAGGACCTGATCCGCTCCGGTTGGTGTACTACACAAACGGCAACTAGGGAGGAAGAATCGATGACAAAAAGTCCATCTCGGGCTTTATGTACCTCTGGAACGGGGGTGCAGTCTCTTGGACAAGCAGAAAGCAAGACTATGTCTCCCTCTCTACCCCTGAGGCAGATTACATCGCTCTGTTAGACGCATGCAAGGAAATACACTGGCTGCGTAGTTTGCTTGCAGAGATGAATGTACCACAAACGAAGGTAACAAATGTTCGCATCGACAATAACAGTGCCATGAAAATGGCATAGGATGATGTCATCTTCTAGTGGACCAAGCACATCGAGATCGGGTACCACTAGTCACGGGACCTAGTCGCAAATGAGATCGTGGACCTAAAATATGTGGAGATCATGATGATGCTCGCAGATTGCATGACAAAGGCGGTGGACAGCAAATTTTACTCTCAAGGTACTCTAGGCATTGGTATGGTGAACGGAGCGGACGAAAACTGAGGCAAAGACTGCTGGAGAGAGAAGAGATCTCATAGCTAACGGAGATAGATGTAATGGAGAGTTTTTTACTTCATATGCTCCTTGTCCATGGTTGTCATTTGGACAAGCGCATACGGACTAGGCACGCACAACTCCCTTGAAGTAAGTCCCCGATGTCCCCTTTACATAGACAACGCATGCACTGTTCCACTCGAGTAAGTCCTCTTTGTCTAAAAACTAGATAGTATAGTCAGCAAACACTACCTAGGACAACTTCTTGTGGTTTGGACGTTATAGGATTAGTCTCTGGAGCGAGTGTTCACAGGGTCAAATTCCAGCCTAATGACTAATTCTCTTTGTGATCAAAAGGGAGTCAGGAAGGTTCTAAGAGACATATAAGAACATTCAAAGGTCCTTCCTTGTTGTTGGCGCCACTTGGTAGTCACACGGAGCACCACGTAGGCACGGGGGGTGATGCAATCCAGATTGGCCCCAAAGGAGCTCATCCAAGGAGCCCCAGCGCGCCTAGGCTAGAGGATGGCTCTACGACTATAAGAACCTGTCACTTGCCTATCATTGAATACAGTTCTTACCTTTGAGACTCCTGACAGAGATGTCCACCAAAGGTAGATACTAAAGAAGCATTGGTTGGTTTAAGCTCGAGGAGTTAGCTCCTCGCGCAAAAGTGATCACGTACTAAGGAGACACTGCAAGGTATTGATTCCTATGAACTGCTTAGTGTGGAACCTTGGCTTTGAGGGTGAATTCACCCATTGGTTGCAATACCAAAAGCGGTCAGCGGGAACCATTGTGTCAGACCGTTGCCTCAGGCAGGTTGACAGAGCGTAGAAACCAGCAAGGAGATTTGAAAAGACCACATAACATGTAGATAAGTTTTCTTCTCTTGGAAAAGACCAAGGTTGTCCTTGGGGCCTCGTGGTGAATCGTCGTCGTCCTTGGTTTTGTCGTGAGGGGCAATCAAGTTGAACATGGTCCTTCTTGTTGCAAACAAAGCAACAGATTCGATCATTTGGATGAACATATGGTCTTGGCTCTTGACAAGATCATTCTAGTTGATGTTGACATTTAGCTTGTGTACCTTGATTTGTGCTTGGACGCCTGTTACCGTATATCTCAAACCTTTTGGTTTATTGATCTTGTTGCCCTTGGTACTTTGCCTAACGTCCAACCTCACCTCCATTCTCCTTGCGAAATGTATGTTCATCAAGCATGACGGCTTGTGGTTCCTCCTTGATTGTGAGTACATGTAGTTTGGTTACACCTCTTCTTAATATGGCCTATAGTGCTGCTTCCTCAACTGCTACTTGTGCTTTGGGAGTAGCTTGTCCAATGGCATGAAGAGCATATTTCACAACTGATCCAATAATTGCAAGCTTTTAATCATCCTCTTGTTTGTAGTTGTTGATTGTCTAAAAAAATTTCATCATATGCTTGAAAAGTGAAGGTAAGCTTTGAAAAAAAGTCAGAATAAGGACACATTCAGATACCTTTCACCAAGTGCAGTGATGCGGCTTGGTAGGTATTTGACATGGCTGATGTGGTCTTCAAGCCGAGAATTTACCTCCATCTTGTGAGTGTGAAACTCTGTAAACAGGTAACCCAGCTCATCAAAAGTGATCTGATGACGCCTCTTCAGTGCCATCTAAGAAATTCTTGGACAGAGATTGCCATTTGCATCCTACACCAGAAACTTCAGTTGTGCTTCAAATTGTATAGCAAGGAGTACAAAAGCTTGGTCATATCTTATTCTATGACTCACCTTATCTTGTGCAGAGGAGTTGGCGTTTACGATGTCTACTCGATGGTCGAGGATAACTCCCTATTGTCCTTCGTTCATGAAGATTATTCTCATGTTAAAGGCGAAAGCTTGATATTTGTCTCCATTGAAGACATGTATTTTGGAGTGGTCATGATGGCCATTACTTGTGCTAAGCGCCATGATGGCAACTTCTCATAGTAAATGTAACTCCTACTCTGATACCAAATGTGAAAAATAGTACTCTTGAATAAACATAGGTGTCCTTATAGAAACAAAAAATGTATTTACTTATTGTTGGATGTCGCTGAAGTACATACTGTAATTGCTGATTGCAAATAACACACTTTCAATATACATAAGTGATTAAAGATGGTACATTTATCTTACCAATACATGGCTAATCACTTGTACCTTCAAATGATATGTCATAGGTGAAAAATGGTGAAGTATGGAAGAAGATATCTTCAAATGAAATGCCTACCAATTTGTACTAGTCTAATCACTAGGAAATACAAAGTAGCGAGATGCTCCATCCAGCTTTAGACTGTCTGGTACTTTGGTGTTTGTTCTTTGGTAGTCATGCCAGTACGAGACGTCGCTCTTGAGAAATCGAGCTTGGCGGACGTCCAACGCCCTCGGTAGTTGTCAACGGGCGAAGAGCAAGTGCTCACATTCTTGGTTGATTGATATATGTACTCAACCCGCCGCTTTTTAGTGATCCTCCATGGTTGATCTACTCTTTTCTAAACATATTCTCTTGATCTCTTTATCCTTGACATCCGTCCCTGTTGCTTAGCAGCTACCACGTGAGCAAAGGTCACTGAGAGGAGCTGATGCTCGCACTCTTGGTCCCTATATTTAGAGCCATTCCGTTCACTTTTCCAAATCACGCTATAATATATTGTGTTCAGGTCCAAGTCAATAGTGTCATAAGAAAAGCAAAGCAAAGAAAATAGGGCCACGGATGGATGGATCTGTAGGTCATCTAAAAGGGCCTGTCCACAACCATGTATTACACATCACATAGGACAGATAGGATAGTCGGGAGAGAGAGTGGTGACATCTCTCCCGGCTCTCTATCGTTTGCTATGCCAGGTCCCTCTGTCCATAATATATCACTTTTCTCTTTGTGGTCAGTTTTGGCATAAACTATGCCACTTTTCTCTATTTCCCTATTGCGCAATTTTTGACGGTTCAAGCCAAAACTTGGAGGGTGAGGAGATGATGATGCGAGCTTTCTGTTAGTGTCAGCTCGAGTAGTAATAGCAGTATATCCTATTTTCAAACGGGCATATCAGCTTAAATCTCCTGTTGATGGCCCTACTTAATGGGTTAATCTGAAAGCTTTTGAGCTGAGTTTTCTAGTGATTAGCCCTATTTGTCCGAATTCCCAGTCTCCTAACCTCTATCGTCTGTTTTCTGTGAGACACATTTCTGGTAGAAGCAGCAGTAGAAGCAAGGATAGCGCCGTCCCTCAAAAGAAGTATTGAGCATAACTAAAGCTTTCAATGGCAATAGCAAGCGTGCAAACAATAGCCAAGCCCTTGGAGAGGCTTGAAAGGCACGTCAGCTTTGTGTTTTAAAAGATCTGTACGAGCATCCTTTTGTACGAGAGGGGCTTCTAGGAGGTCGTGAGCTACGACGAACGCGCTTTTCCTCTACAAGCAAAAGGCATCACCGTAGCGTAGGTGGTGGCAGGGAAGATTTTGAAGAAAGTGCTAGAGATACAAGTTCATCTACAATTACAGTAGTGGCATATGAGAGTGAAAGAAGGAGAGATAAGCCTACAAGCTGTTCATCAATACCGTCTCCAACCCGTATCTTCAGTGCATGAGTGACAAGGCAATTGCAAAACAGGGGTGGGACGCATTGTGGAAGAAGTATGAGAGCAAGTATCCTGCATTCCTCATGCTTTTGGAGGAGAAGATCATGGCGTTGAAAATGGCTCGCGAAGGGATGGAGGCATTATTGGAAAGGGCAAAGGAGCTGGTAAAGCCCCTCAAAGCAGCCGGCAACCCCGTAGAAGAGACGTGTTTCATCCTCCTCTTGTTAAGGGACCTCCCAACGAGCTATGACACGGTGCGAGAGACGTTACGATGCCGGTCGCTACTCGACCAATACTTCATCTACATGTACCTAGTGCAGACAGAAGTGCATCGCAATGAAGTAAAGCACAATGGCAGTAGAAACAAAAGTCTAGGCACTAGAGAGGCGAGAAGAAAGGTAAATGCCACTACTGCCTAGAGGAAGGACACTACAAAAAGGAGTTTTTCAAGCTCAAGAGGGACCATAAGGAGTAGCAGTAACAGCAATAAGAGCAACAATCTCCTTAGTAGTAGTAATAGCATCAATCATAGTAGTGTTAGCAACAGTAGCAGATGTACCGGCACAACCAGGCTGTAATATGCCATTTTTGCAACATAAATGTCGCAAAGGAGGTACGTGACCGCCTGTTCATGGCAAAGTCTGATATGTCGCAAGTAGAGAAGGTGGATATTGCATGGTAAAAGGACTCAGGGTGTACTAAGAGCCTGACACATCACAAGGAATGGTTTACATAGCTAGTCTCAATCCTCTCGACCTATTGCTTTGGGTGATAATCGGGTAGTGTATACCGAGATGATTTGAATTGTGGTCATGTGGTTGCAGACCCCGCTTCGTATTGAACTGAGAGTGTTCCATGGCGTGGTGTATGTATCTGATGCCGCGCTTAACTTTCTCTTAGTATCCTCCTTCACCGACACACGACTGCGAGTCGTCTTTGACGTTGACTATGGCTATATCCTCAACACGAAATCGAGAGAGGAGTTGGCGATGTCCTTGAAAAAAGGCAACATGTACTTCCATTGGGGGCAACCAAGATCCCACGTGAGCGTAGTCTTTGAGTAGTGGTGCAGGCGATGGATGGCAAGACCTAATATGCGTGCTACGGCCACATCAGTATGCGCGCCTTGTAGCAACTTCAATCGAGGCAAATGGTGCATGACTTGTCCACCATCTCCAACTTTGACAAGCAGTTATGCATCAGCTGTTTCGAGGGGAAGCAGCATCGCGAGGCATTCTTTGGAGCAAATGAATGTACAAAAGAGGTGCTTGAGCTAGTCAACACGAACTCGTATGGCCCGATGTAGACAGTGTCCAAAACCACTTCACTCTCCCATGTCTGATGTAGTAGAAACAACGGCCTCATCGGTAGTAGTAGAAGAAGGAGATACACCACAAGCAAGAGTAGTTGCATCTGTATCATCACACCAGCCGCTCGTTAATGCCCCGACACCAGGTCGTAAGTACTCTCTTTGGGTGCGCTACAAGCCTGGTGAGCGGGAGCATTTCCGGGTACAATAGATACCACACCACATGAATGTCATAGTTGCAGCAAACTAAGATTAGCCAATGTCATACAAGGACGCCACGATTCTACCATATGAAGTGCATTGGGCGAAGGCTATGCTGCAAGAGATATAGTCAAAGCTCAAAAGCGTTACATGGGAGCTGACTCAGGGTCCCCCTGGACGCAAGGTAATCAAGTGCAAGTGGGTGTTTGAGAATAAGAGGGGTACAGATTGCAACCTCAAAAAGTACATGGCGAAGCTCGTCGCCAAGGGCTACTTATACCAAGAAGGCATCGACTACACTGAAATCTTTGTTCCTTTTGTAAAGTTTACCTCAAGGAAGACGCTCCTATCTCATGTAATAGCGGAGGACTTTGAGATTCAGAACATGGATCTCAAGACGGCATTCTTGAACGCTGACTTGGAGGAGGAGATCTACATGGAGCAGCCAGAAGGATTCGTCATGGATGGCCATGACCACGTGGTTTACAAGTTGCAAAATTCGCTCTACTGCCTCAAGCAAGCGTCGCGTGCTTGGAAACCAAGATTGGATGCTTTGATCCTGCTGCAAAGCTTGCCTTTGTACGCACGCTCCTCTCTTATATAGCAGCAAAGGACTCCGAGATCCACAAGACGGATATCAAGACAGTATTCTTGAATGATGACTTGGAGGAGGAAATCTACACAGCACTGCCAAAGGGACTCGTCATGGATAGCTAGGACAACCTGGTTTAAAAGATGTAGAACTAGAAATTGGATGTGGAACCAGAGGATACATGGAGATTGGAGAAGGGAGGATATGGGAATGAGAGGGCATCACTTTTGCTAGAAAATGGATATTTAATCACTCAAAATGGTGGAGTATGTACGGAGCCAACGCTTGGGCAAGTTAGCCCTCTCACACTGCACTCCATTTAGCCATGGAGACTGACACTCACACACTAGAGTCCGCAATCTCACACAAGAGAGGAAATCAGCCTATTAACCTGGCTGACCATTTACACCAAATCAAAAAAGGTAGAGAATTCTCTCATTGGTTAGTTCTTCACATAACCCACAATCCCATGGAGAATTACCAAGTGTCTACGGCAAGCACACAAGGATCTCACCAAGTTAGGAAGGGTATATTCTTCCTAGCCAAGACACTCTGACAAGGCAACCAGAGACTGTATGACCTTTTTTTTATGTTTCTCCCATCAGGTCTTGACCCTAGAACTCTTTCCTTTTTCTTTTCTCGGGCTAAGGCATGGAGCCGTCATCCATGGTCACTCAGACATCTACGGTCCATGGTCCCGGAAACTTCGAAAATTCATATCTTCCTATGCAAACGTTGGATGCGCCTGAATCTTGGATCACAGACACCTGATCCTTCCTATGATGAAGTCAAATTGACCATCTAATTAGGCATCTGGTAGTTTCTTATACCTTGCTCCTATGGACCTAACACTGAGCCGCATGACCCCTTTATAAATAATCTCCCTTTTCCCACAGTAAGAGTGGGCTAAATCCACATACTCCTTCTCAAAACGCAGTGACGTCGTCCCGAAGTTAGCGACCTCTTTGCGGGTGAGAGTAAATTCCAACTTGATAGCATCCTCCTCCACCATGTAGCTGATGAAGTGACATGTGATGTCAATGTGCTTGGTATGGCCATTGTGCTTAGGATTCTTGGCAAGTGCGATTGCGCTCTCTTTATCAACGCACACACAAACAGGTACTCCCACACTCCTACTCATCTGTGCCATGAGACGTTGAAACCAAACTTCTTCCTTGGCTCTAAAGCTGAGAGACACGTACTCAGCTTCTGTGCTAAAGGTGGCCAGAACAACCAGCCGCTTGCTGCTCCAGTTGATGGCCCCGTCATTCACAAGGAACACATGTCTAGAGATGGACTTGTGGTCCTCAAGATTTTAAGCCCAATGTGCGTCTGTGTAGCTAATCATGTTATTCTTGTTGCCATTGTAGATGATAATGATGTGCATGGTTCCAACACGGTAGCGGAAGATTCGCTTCATTGCCCTCTCGTGCTAAGGTCCAGGATTAGCCATGTGCTGGCTCACATCGCTCATAGTCTGTACAAGGTCCGGTCAAGTTACAGCCATCAGGTACATCAGGTACATGAGTACCCACTTTGACCCCACTACGTGCGCTTTTGGAAGCCTGTCCACCAGAACATATATTCCGTTCTCTTCAATGGATGCGAGTTCCCTTTCCACTACCTCCTTCCACTTGACCACATCTGGCATATTCATAGCCTCCGTTATAGTCACAAGCTCTCCCTAAGTCAAGCAAGACCAGGTGAGTCCGGTCCATTCCGTACTCTCAACATCGTACTTGGACGGAGGTTTCTTGTGGTGCGTACTACGTCAAATGTTACAAGTGGTGCTTCAAGGTTTAGTTACTTTTATTGCTCCACCGCTACCAGTGATCCGTTACTTGATGATAAGCCATCGACCATAGAGTTTGACTCGGAGGCCTCAGACGACTCAGCCTTAGTGTCAGAGTGCGTTGTTGTGTCAGCCTACACAGCCAATCTCCTTGCAGCACCATCTTTCACTGGCACCATCTGCCAGTTCTTAGTTGCCTGATCAACTGTTTCTAGCAACACAACCCACTCTCCTCATTTTGTAGCAAGGACAGGATCAAGCAACTCTCCCTTGTCGAGCATCCTTTCATCAAACTCGACATCTTGAATCCTGATGACCTTTCTAGCCGCTTGGTCCCACAGCCTTTATGTCTTGTGTGTAGTGTCGTTTCCAACTATTACACACTAGCAAGCTGTTGGAACTTGAGGAGAGAGGGAGTCTTGGAGCAACGAGCAAGTGTGATTGGAAGGGAATCACTTGTGCTCAAGAATGGTTGTTAAATCACTCAAAATGATGGAGTACACATAGAGCTACAGCTTGGGCAAGTCAGTCCTCTCACAAGCCACACCACTTAGCCATGGAGGCTAAGACTCACACACTAGAGTCCATAATCTCACACAAGGGAGGAAATCAGCCTAGTAATCAGACTGACCACTCACACACGACCTAGAGAGCTAGAGAATGCTCTCATGGCACACTCCTAGTGGTCACATAACCCACAAACCCATGGAGAATCGCCATGTGTCCATGGCTAGCACACAAGGATCTCACCTCACCTAAAAAGTAAGGAGAGGTACCTTTATCCTATTCAGCACAGTGGACAAGACAATCCTAAGACCAAGGACCTTTTTGAATATTTCTCCCATCAGGTCTTGACCCTGGACCTCTTGCCTTTTTCTTTTCTCAACGTAAGGCATGGAGCCATCGCCCATGGTCACCTGGATATCGACGATCGATGACCCCAGAAACTACGAAAATTCATATCTCCCAGTCCGACCGTTGGATCGGCCTCAAACTTGGACCGTAGACATTTTGCCACCTGATCTTTGCAATGGTGAATTCAGATTGACGATCGGAACAGACATCTTGTACTTTCCTGGAACTTGCACCTGTGGACCTGAAACTGAGCCGGATGGCTCCTTTTCCAACAATCTCCCACATTGCCGCAGTCAGAGTGGGCTGAGTCCACATGCCTTCATGCAGAACTGCTGCTTCTCACGGGTCACTGGCTTGGTGCAGAAAATTAGCGACCTGCTTGCTGGTTGGAGTAAACTCCAGCTTGATAGCACCCTCCTGCACCATCTGCCTAATGAAATGATATGCGATGACAATGTGCTTGGTGCGTGCATGGTGCTCAGGATTCTTGGCGAGTGCGATTGCGCTCTGGTTGTCGACGCGCACAGGAACTCGAACTGCTGCACTCCCACTCATCTCTGCCATGAGACGTTGGAGCCAAACTGCTTCCTTGGCTCCAAAGCTGAGAAATACGTACTCAGCTTCTATACTCGAGGTGGCCACGACCACCTTCTGCTTGCTGCACCAGCTGATGGCCCCACCACTCATGAAGAACACATGTGCAGAGATGGACTTGCGGTCCTCAGGGTTTGAAGCCCAATCTACGTTTGTGTAGCCGATGATGCTGTTGTCATTGCCGCTGTAGGTGATGCCGATGTTCATGGTTCCAGTAAGGTACCGGAAGATCCGCTTCACTGCCTTCTGGTGCTCCGGTCCGGGATTAGCCAAGAGCTGGCTCACAGCGCTCACAGCCTGTGCGAGGTCCGGCCTGGTTGCCACCATCAGGTACATGAGACTGCTGACAGCGCTCTGCTGCATTTGCTTCTCCATTGAAGCTCACGAGGTACTGCCGCGTCTTTGTGGCATGCCGATGGGTTTTGCCTCTGCCATGCCGAACCGCTGCAAAACATCCTTGATGTAGCGGCTCTGCTGCAGCGAGATAGAGCGTGACTTGCGGTCACGCGTGATCTGGATACAGAGGATGTATGTTGCCTCCCCGAGATCAGACATCTGGAAGCGCTCCTGCATGGCTTCCTTGAACTCTTGTAGTGCAGACATGCTGTTGGAAAGGAGGAGCATGTCATCCACATAGATAATGATGATGAGGATCTCATGCTCATGCCCCCAACGATACACGCTGTAGTCACACTCGCTGCGCTCAAACCCCATGCACTACAACATCGCATCCAACTTCTAGTTCCAAGCACGCGACGCTTGCTTGAGGCCGTATAGCGACTTCTGCAGCTTGCAGACAAGGTTCTCCTGGGCATCCATAACGAACCTCTCCGGCTGCTCCATGTAGATCTCCTCCTCCGAGTCACCATTCAAGAATGCCGTCTTGACGTCCATGTGGTGAACCTCAAAGTCCTCAGCTGCTGCATAAGAGAGGAGCGTGCGCACAGAGGCAAACTTTGTAACAGGGACAAAAGTTTCTGTGTAGTGGATGCCCTCCTGCTGCGAGTAGCCCTTGGCGACCAGCCTCGCCTTGTACTTTTCCACGTTACCATCTGCTCCCCGCTTCTTCTTGAAGACCCACTTGCACTTGATCACCTTACGTCTTGGTGGACGCTCAGTCAGCTCCCACGTTCCATTGTCCAGCTACGATTGTATCTCCTGTTGCACGGCTTGCGCCCAATCTGCTACATCCGGTACAGCCATGGCCTCCTTGTATGACGTTGGCTCATCTGAATCTATTGCAATTGCGACGTTCATCTGTTTTGGTTTCTGCAGCATCATAAAATGGCCGCGCTCACCAGGCTTGTAACGCACCCTAACAGGGTACCTGCGACCTGGTGCTGGAGCGTTAGCGAGCGGCTGGTGCGGTGCTGCTAGCACAACTGCTGCTGCTGGTGGTGCTACATATCCCTCCTCTACTTCTGCCGATGAGGCTGCTGTATCTGCAACATGAGACATGGGAGAGTAGAGTGATTCTCCCACTGTCATAGTAGAGGAAGGATCGCGAGAAACTGGGTCAGGAAGAATTTCTGCTTCCACTGTCTCGTCAGTTGCTGGTTCTGCTGCCTCTTCACACACGATTTTGGTGCCGATGACGTTGCTCTCGTTGAAGACGACATCCATCGAGATGATGACGTGGCCTGTAGCCCTCTCCTAGAGGCACTACGCCTTGCTTGCCACGTCGTAGCCAACCATCAGCATCTGCGCACTCTTCGCGTCCCACTTTTGCCGCTTCTTCTTTGGCACGTGCATGTATGCCAAGCTGCTTAACGCACGAAGATAACCCACGCTCGGCTTCTTGCCAAACCACGCCTCGTACGGTGTCATCTGCTCTAGGGCCTTGGTTGGACTGCGGTTCTTGATGTAGACCTCAGTGCTCACGGCTTCAGCCCAGAAGTCGTAGGTCAGCCGAGCCGCGTGCAGCATGGAGCGCGCCGACTCCACAATGGTACGGTTGGCGGGTATTGCTACCCCGTTTTGTTGCGGCGAGTACGACCCGGTACGCTGCGCCTTGATGCCAGCTGCTGCGAGGTAATCCTGGAACTCCTTGCTTAGGTATTCTCCACCTCGATCGCTGCGCAGCGCCTTGATCTTCTTACCAGTCTGGTTGTCCACCATGGCCTTGAACTCCTTGAACCTGTCAAAGCACTAGTCCTTGGAAGAAAGGATGTACACAGCAGCGTAACGGCTGAAATCATCAATGAAGGTGAGAAAATACCTAGAGTCTCCAAAGCTCTGGGTCTACATCAGTCCGCACAAGTCCGTGTGGACCAGCTCCAACACCTCTTTTGCACGCTCTCCTGCTCCAGAGAACGCCTCGCGATGCTGCTTCCCCTCCAAACAGCCGATACATAACTGCTGCTCAAAGTTAGAGATGGTAGGCAGGTCACGCACCATCTGCTTTGCTTNACAGCAGTGTAACGGCTGAAATCATCAATGAAGGTGAGAAAATACCTAGAGTCTCCAAAGCTCTGGGTCTACATCAGTCCGCACAAGTCCGTGTGGACCAGCTCCAACACCTCTTTTGCACGCTCTCCTGCTCCAGAGAACGCCTCGCGATGCTGCTTCCCCTCCAAACAGCCGATACATAACTGCTGCTCAAAGTTAGAGATGGTAGGCAGGTCACGCACCATCTGCTTTGTTTGAAGCTCCTGCAAGGCGCGCATGCTGATGTGGCCGTAGCGCGTATGCCAGATCTCACCATCTGTCGCCTGCACCACTGCTCCAAGACTCTATTCACGCGGGATCTTGGTCATCCCCAGTAGGCGGCACATGTCGCCCTCCTTCACGGACTTGGCCAACTCTTCTCCTGTTTCTTTGTTGAGGATGTAGCCATAATCATCGTCAAAAACAATGTGTAGTCCTGTGTTGGTAAGAGAGGACACTAAGAGAAGGTTGAACGCAACATCAGGTACATACAGCACGCCATGGAAAACTCCCACTTCAATGCCACGCGGGGTCTCCAACCACATCTCCACAATCCCAATCCCCTTAGCATGCACCACCCGATCATCACCCAAAGCAATTGGACGGGGGGGAATGGAGAGGAGCTGCGTGAACTACTCCTTGTGGTGCGTCAGACTCTTGGTACACCCCGAGTCCTTGTGCCATGCCAGATCTGCCTTTTCCTTCTGCGACACATCAGACTTCGCCATGAAGAGGCGGTCGCGCACCTCCTTGGCAACGTTCATGTTGCCAAAATGGCGCACGCCAATCTGGTTCTGCTGCTGCTGCTGCTGCTCGCGTTGCTATGACTGCTGCTGCTGTTGCTGTGGACATTGCTGCTTTTGTTGCTACTGCTGTTGCTGCTCCTTCTGGTCCCTCTTGAACTTGAAGCACTCTTTCTTGTAGTGCCCCTCTTTTTGGCAATAGTGGCACTTGCCCTTCTTCTTGCCTCTCTGCTGCCCGGACTGCTGCTGCTGCTGGTTGCGTGAGCCCATGGCCATGAAAGCTGCTTCACTACTGCTGCCGTCATTGCGCTTTCCTGCATTCCAACACAATTCCACCTGCACGAGGTGTGTGGAGATTAAGTCAAGGTCGAGAGTTGGCTGGCACTCCAACCTCTCTCGCACCGTGTCGTANCCGGCCGCTCTCAGCTGCTTCGCCAGCTCCTTTCCCTTGTCCAGATACGCCTCCATCCCTTCACCACCCTGCATTTTCAGCACCATCATCTTTTCCTCCAAAAGCATAAGGAATGCAGGATCCTTGCTCTCATACTTCTTGCACAACGTGTCCCACCCCTCCTTTGCAGTAGCCTTGTCACTCACGTACTGAAGATGCGGGTTGGAGATGGTGTTAACAAGCAACCTGTAGGCCTGCCTGTCCTTCTTCTTCCACTCCTCATACGTCACTGGTACAGCTACAGAAGAACCCACAGCAGGTGCACCCTTTTGCGGCGTCTTCCCCGCCACCACCTGCGTTGCAATGATGTCTTTTGCCTGTGGAACTGGAGCCGACTCGTCGCCGCTCATTACCTCCCACAAGCCCCTCTCCTCCAAAAGGAGGCGGGTACGGATCTTCCAAAACGTGAAGTTGGCGCATCCCTCCAGCCTTTCCAAAGGCTGGGTTGCGATCATAACGCCAGCTGCTGCCATTTTGAGCCTTGGTGATGCTCAGCGCTGCCCTTGGATGGCGGCGCTACCCCTACTTCTGCTGCTGCTTCTGCCAGAAATCTGTCTGACAGAAGATGGACTGTAGATGCCAGGAGACTGGGAATTTTGAAAAACTGAGCCCACAACTAGAAAATGCAGCTCAAAACCTTTCTGATCGACCCATAAAACAGGGTCATCAACAGGGGATTTCAAAAGATATGCCCTCTTGAAAACAGGGTATGCTTCTGCTCCTACTCCAACTCAGATCAGCCATATTGTAAAAAGCGTTTCTCCCAAACGAATCAATGGAATGCAAATGTTTTTGCTTAAATGGAAAGCTTGGGAAAAATACTACAATTCGCATGTGCCACGTTTTACATTTGACAAAGAAACGAGAGAGTTATGGTCATCACAAGGCGACAGTCTTACTCATAGAGAAGAGTGTAGCCCTGGCCGACCTCGTTTTCAGCATCAGTCTCAATCCGACTGTTGGATCTTTGCGATCGTGGGCTCGTTTGAAAGCTTGTCTCTTGAACTTGAAGATCCAGTGGTCGATTGTCAAATCTGGTGAAGGTTTCACCCCAACCCGTCACTCTCAAAGTGACGGCCTGTGCTGGATGGAAGTGGCAGAACTTGGCTCTGATACCAAATGTTGGAACTTGAGGAGAGAGGGAGCCTTGGAGCAGCGAGCATGTGTGATTGGAAGGGCATCACTTGTGCTGAAGAATGGTTGTTAAATCATTCAAAATGATGGAGTACATATAGAGCTAAGGCTTTGGCAAGTCAGCCCTCTCACAAGCCACACCACTTAGCCATGGAGGCTAAGGCTCACACACTAGAGTCCATAATCTCACACAAGGGAGGAAATCAGCCTAGCAATCAGGCTGACCACTCACACACGACCTAGAGAACTAGAGAATGCTCTCATTTCAAACTCCTAGTGGTCACATAACCCAGAAACCCATGGAGAATCGCCATGTGTCCATGGCTAGCACACAAGGATCTCACCTCACCTAAAAAGTAAGGAGAGGTACCTTTATCCTAGTCAGCACACTCTGACAGGGCAATCCTAAGACCAAGGACCTTTTTGGATATTTCTCCCAGCAGGTCTTGATCCTGGACCTCTTGCCTTTTTCTTTTCTCAGGCTAAGGCATGGAGCCATCGCCCATGGTCACCCGGATATCGACGATCGATGACCCCGAAAACTACGAAAATTCATATCTCCCAATCCCACCGTTGGATCGGCCTCAAACTTGGATCGTATATATTTTGCCACCTGATCTTTCCAATGGTGAAGTCCGATGGACGATCGGAGCAGGCATCTGGTACTTTCCTGGAACTTCCTGCTGTGGACCTGAAACTGAGCCGGATGGCTCCTTTTCCAACACAAGCTATTGCACCCAGCTTGCCTCATCCTTCTCCCGCTTGGACCTTTGCCCAGGCACTACAGCCAGAGACCCTCAAGATTAAGGCATCTAGCTTCTTCCCCGAGGAAGCAACTTGTGGCGTCCAGAGCTTGCTTTGGAGGGTATCAGGCGTAGTGGTCTGGTGGTTGATGCCGTATTGGCTCAACTAGCCTTGGCACGCTTTGTATTCACCGTCATTGTCCGTGCGTAGTGCCTTGACCTTCTTGCTTGTCTGTCGCCCGACCATGGCAGAAAACTCTTGCAGCTTCTCCTTGACCTTATCCTTCTTCTTGAGGAAGTAGATCCACATTTTACGACTGTGGTCATCGATGAAGGTCAAGAGATACTTGCTACCGCCAATCGAAGGGGTTCACAATGGTCTGCATACATGAGAGTGAATCATGTCCAAGATTGGTGCTGCACGTTGCCCATTACGCTCGAAGGATTTTCTCTTTCCCTTACCTTGGTGGCATGGCTCATATGGCTTCTAGCATTTTCCCTCACCCTTGGCCTTCCATCCCTCCATCCCATGAACCACTTTGTGTCGCTGCATAGCTTGCCGTGTGATGTCAACCACATGGCCAAACCGCTTGTGCCAAAGTTGAGCATCTATTTTCGTGGAGTTGGCCACCATGCTATCGGCCTGTGGTGCAACCGTAATATATCCTTCATTTACACTCTCAAGGAGCATGGTCTACAGCACGTAGAGCACATCAACCCTCGGGACTTGTGCGACATGACTCACCTTGGGATAGGAGATCTTAATGTCCTTGTTCTTGATAATCACGACCACCTCCTTTGTGACTACCACCGTCATATCGTAGTCCGTGATTTTGGACATTGACAAGAGGTTTGCCGTAAAATACGACATGTAGATGACGTTCTCCAGCTTCACATCTTTTTCAGCAGCGTTCACATTGATGCTGATCAACTTCTCTCCCTCACCTTGCGCATGGACAAGGCTGATATAAGCATAATTGAAGCGACGTTCAATATCCCCAATGTAGATGAACACATCCTTCTTCCTTTAAGAGTGGTGGTTCGTGCCAGAATCCAGCCCGTAGGCTCCATGCTTGAGTAGTGCCGCTCTCTTGGTTGTGGCCACGCTCTCATCCACCATGTTAGTCAACTCCTTATTCTTTCTTTTGCCCTCGTATCTACTACCATGATCTCCGTCTTCCTTTTTAGGATCCCTGTACTCCTATACCCAATTCTTGGCCTTGCTTCAGTTACGGAACTTCCCAGGAGGCTTTGAACTCTTTCCACTGCCACCATTGCATTTTTTTTCCACCGCCACCGCTTCCGCTGCCGCTCTTACGAGAAGAGGAGTTGTTGCTACGACCACCGTACTGTGCGACATGGTCTGAAATGTTAGCCTCATTACTGCTGCAATTCATGGCCTTGATGCGCACGGACTCGAACACTGCCTCATACGTCAAATCCTCCTCCTTCCAACCGCCAAAGACTGTGATCAAAGGACCCATGCTTTCACATAGCGCCATGAGGAGGATAATGGCCTGCATGTTGGTGTTGATTTCCTAATTCATTTGGGTCACTTGCTGCAGTAGTCCTTTAAAGTGGAACTCGAAGTCCGGAATCGACTTCTCCCTCACTCACCCCATATTGTAATCAACATTTAAAGGATGAAGAGGCGATTTGCAAGAGCCGTCAATTGGTGTACACGTGCAAGCATCAAACAAGCTATTGATGCATGTGTGATATCTTGGAAGTGGACATGTTGTGACTCATACACTGATCTCGAAAGAATTGCAAGCGCCATGTTGTTTTTGACACTCTACGCTTCATATCCAACATCTGTTTTTGGAGGTTCAACCTCTTCTCCAAGGAACATGTTCAAGTAGCCACACACCCTCATGACAATCCAAACTGCCATTTCCACAAGGGAAAACCAAACCTTGTGAACTTTGACACCCGACCGCTGACCTGCTCAAGAGTGAGCATCACGGGGAT
This sequence comes from Penium margaritaceum, assembly GCA_023375785.1. NCBI lineage: Eukaryota > Viridiplantae > Streptophyta > Zygnematophyceae > Desmidiales > Peniaceae > Penium > Penium margaritaceum. Next base: position 137,224 of record SZWC01003306.1, on the reverse strand, counting down.
CGTCATACTACTTCTCTACTTCTCTACTTCGCTGCTTCGTTCAGGCCGATGTAGGCTGATGTAGGCTGTTGTCTGCTATCGATTTAGAAGGTCCAGATCCGTTGGTTATCTCTTATCCGTTGACCACCGGCAACTAGAGAAGAACGCACACTAGCAAACCGAGGGTCGTGCCTCCAATGGCAGAGCTTATCGTGATTACGGTCCAAGGGTCGTACCTCCAAGGGCAAAGCTTATCCTTGGCCCTCGTTCGCTAAGTGCCAGCACCCGCCGTTGGAGTTAATGGAGCACGTTGAGCAAATGAAGCTGATTAAACTCATGCCCCTTGTAAAATAGAGAGGGCAAAAGAGAGCACAGAAGCGTGCCTTACGACAAGTCAGGGTGGGCCCATAACCTTTTACAAACCTACCTACAACAATGGTCTATAAAACCGGTTCAACACAATAGTTCCTGCCGACCGCTCTTGGCATTACAACCAAGAAATGATATCACCCTTACAGTCAGGGTTCCACCATGAGCATCTCATACGAATCACTTCCTTGCACTTTGTCCTAAGCTGGTCACTTTCCCGCGAGCAACTAGCTCTTGGCACTTAGACCAACCAATGCTTCTTTAGCTTCTACCTCTGGTGGACAACTCTCTTAAGAGTCTCAAAGGTGAGAACTGTACTTAATGAGAGTGACTTACACGTTTTTATACTCTTAGAGCCAGCCTCTAGCCTATGCGTACAGTGGCTCCTTGGATGAACCACTTTAGGAGCAATCTGGATTACATCATCCTGTTGGAAGTACACGAGAGTCGGAGCCTTGTGCGACAAACATGTGGGACAGGAAGGGCATCACTTGTACTGAAGAATGGATATTGAATCACTCAGAATGATGGAATACATATAGAGCTAGACCTTGGGCAAGTCAGCTCCCTCACAAGCTACACTTCTTAGCCATGGAGGCTAAGGCTCACACACTAGAGTCCATAATCTCACATAGCAGAGGAAATCAGCCTAGCAATCAAGGTCACCCCTCACACACAACCTAGAGAGTTAACAAATGCTCTCATGGCACACTCCTAGTGGTCACCTAACCCACAATCCCATGGAGAATAGCCATGTGTCCATGGCTAGCACACAAGGATATATCACACCTAAAAAGTAAGGAGAGGTACCTTTTTCCTAGTCTGCACACTCTGACAAGGCAACCCAGGAATCTAGGACCTTGTCGGATATTTCTCCCATCACGTCTTCACCCAGGACCTCTTGCCTTTCTCTTTTCTCAGGCTAAGGCATGGAGCCATCGCCCATGGTCACCCAGAGATCGCCGGTCCATGACCCCAAAAACTTCAAAAATTCATATCTCCGAATCCCACCGTTAGATCTGCCTCGAATTTGGACTGTAGACATTTTGCCACCTAATCTTTCCAATAATTAAGTGGAATTGACGATCGGAATAGGCACCTGGTAGTATCGTCAAACTTGCTCTTGTGGACCTGAAACGGAGTCGGAAGGCTCCTCTCCCAACAATCTCCCATTTGCCGCACTCACATTGGACTTAGTCCACTTGCCTTCATGCAGAACTGCTGCTTCTCAAGGGTCACTGGCTTGGTACAAAAATTAGCGACCTGCTTACTGGTTGGAGTAAATTCTAGCTTGATAGTACCGTCATGCATCATGTGCCTGATGAAGTGATAAGTGATGTCAATGTCCTTGGTACGTGCATGGTGATCAGGATTCTTTGCGAGTGTGATTATGCTCTCGTTGTCGACGCGGTGAGGAACTAGAACTGCTGCACTCCCACCCATCTCCGCTATGAGATGCTGAAGCCAAACTGCTTTCTTGGCTCCAAAGCTAAGACAGACATACTCAGCTTCCGTGCTTGAAGTGTCCACAACCACCTGCCGCTTGCTGCACCAACTGAAGGCCCCTCCATTCATGAGAAGAACATATCCAGAGATGGAATTGCGGTTTGAAGTCCAATCGGCGTCTGTATAGCTGATGATATTGTCGTTACCGTTCTAGGTGATGCCAATATTGATGGTTCTAGTAAGTTAGCGAAACATCCGGTTCATTGCCTTCTGGTGCTCCGGTGCGTGATTCGCCATGTGCTTGCTCACAGCACTAACAGCCTGTGCAAGGTCTGGCCTCGTTGCAACCATCAGGTAAATGAGGCTGCCAACGGTGCTCTGGTACTTCCGTCGCTCAGCTGCATTCACTTCTCCACTGAAACACACGAGGTACTGCCGGGTCTTTAGCCGCATGCCAATCTGTTTGGCCTCCACCATGTCAAACTGCTGCAAAATATCTTTGATGAAGCGGCTCTACTGCAACGAGAGAGAGCGTGATTTGCCGTCACGTGTGATCTGAATGCCGAGGAAGTATGATGCCTCCCAGAGATCAGACGTTTGGAAGCGCTCCTGCATGGCCTCCTTGAAATCCTGTAGTATAGACATGCTATTTGAAAGGAGGAGCATGTCATCCCCATAGACGATGATGATTAGCACCTCATGACCATGCTGCCAGCAATAGACGCTGTAGTCACACTCAGAGCGCTCAAACCCCATGTATTGCAATGCCGGATCCAACTTCTGGTTCCAAGCACGGGACACTTGCTTGAGGCCGTAGAGCGACTTTTGTAGCTTGCAAACTAGGTGCTCCTGGCCATCCATGCCGAGCCCCTTCGGCTGCTCCATGTAAATCTCCTCCTCTAGGTCACGATTCAGGAACGTCGTCTTGACTTCCATATGGTAGACCTCAAAGTCGTGTGTTGCTGCATAGGAAAGAAGCATACGTAGAGAGGCAAACTTGGGAACAGGGACGAAGGTTTCTGGGTAATCGATGCCCTCCTACAACGAGTAGCCCTTGGCAACTAGCCTTGCCTTGTACTTTTCCAGGTTGCCATCTACTCCGCGCTTCTTCTTGAAAATCCACTTGCACTTGATCACCTTATGTCCAGATGGACGCTTAGTAAGCTCCCACGTACTGTTGTCAAGCTGCGAATGTATCTCTAGCTGCACAGTTTGCGCCCAATCTGCTGTATGTCGTAACGCCATGGCCTCCTTGTAGGACGTTTGCTCCTCTGAATCTACTCCAACTACGACACTCATCTGATCTAAATTTTGCAACATCCGGAAATACCCGCGCTCACCAGGCTTGTAGCACACCCTGAGAGGGTACCTTCGACCTGGTGCTAGTGCGTTAGCAGGCGGCTAGCGCGGTGCTGCCGGAACAACTGCTCCTGCGGATGGTAGTGCATCTTCTTTCTCTGCTTCTGCCGATGAAGCCGCTGTATCTGTTGCATTAGACATGGGAGAATAGAGTGGTTCTCCTACTTTCATGGTGGAGAAAGGATCAAGAGAGACTGGGTCTGGAGGTATATCTGCTCCTTATGCCTTCTAAATTACTACTTCCTCATAGACAATACTGGTGCCGATGACGTTACTCTTGTTGAAGATAACATCCCTAGTGATGATGACGTGACCTCTATCCCTCTTGTAAAGACGATACGCCTTGCTTTTCACGTCGTAGCCAATGATTAGCATCTTGGCACTCTTCACATCCCAGTTTTGCCGCTTTTCCTTTGGCAAGTGCATGTGCGCCAAGCTGTTAAACGCGCAAAGATAACCCACGTTCGGCTTCTTGCCGAACCATGCCTCGTTCGTTGTCATCTGCTCTAGGGCCTTAGTTGGACTACGGTTCTTGATGTACAACGTAGTGCTCATTGCTTCTGTCCAAAAGTCATAGGTGAGCCGAGCCGGGTACAGCGTAGAGCGTGCCGACTCAACGATGGTGTGGTTGGCGAGTTCAGCTGCGCTCATCTGCTTTCACAAGTATGGCACCGTACCCTACGCCTTGATGCCTGCTGCTGTGAGGTAGTCTTGGAACTCCTTACTCAGGTATTCTGCATTGCGATCGCTGCGCAATGCCTTGATTTTCTTGCCAGTCTGGTTCTCCACCATGGCCATTAACTCCTTGAACCTGTCCAAGCACTGGTCTTTGGATGTAATGAAGTACGCAGCAGTGTAACGGCTGAAAACATCAATGAAGGTTAGAAAATACCTACAGCTTCCAAATCTATGCGTCTGCATCCAGCCACACAAGTTTCTGTGGACCACCTCCAGCACCTCCTTTGTGTGTTTCCGTGCTCCCGAGAATACCTCGCGATGTTGCCTCCCCTCCTGGAAAGCTCATCAGGAGCGGAGATGCCGATTTTTATGAAAGGACGCTCTGCAAGGGAGAGTCATTGGACTCTGTCCATGCTCCCAGATCAGGAGAGTGGGTTGTGTTTCTCATGTCAGGTGATGACCAACTGAGAATTGGCAGATGGTGCGAATGAAAGATGGTACCACAAGGAGAGTGGCTGTGTAGGCTGACACAACGACGGACTCTGACGTTGAGTGTGAGTCATCCGAGGTCTCCGAGTCAAACTCTAAGGCTGGTGGCTCTTCGTCAAACAACATATCACTAGCACCGCAAGAGCAACAAAAACAATAAAGCTTTGAAGCACCACCAACAATACTCCAACGTACTATGCGCAAGAAGAAACCTGCGCCCAACTAGGATGGTCAGAGTGTGGAATGGACCGAAATCAGCTGGTCATACTTGGCACAGGGAGAGCCTGTGACCGTAACGGAAGCTATGAACCTGCTAGATGCGGCCAAGTGGAAGGAGGTAGTCGATAGCAAACTCGCATCCATTAAAGAGAATGGAACATGGATTCTAGTGGACATGCCCCCAAACGCGGACGTGATGGGGTCAAAGTGGGTACTCCGGAAACACTTCCAGCAAGATGGTACTGTGGACAAGTAAAAGGCAATAGTTATGGCAAAGGGGTTTTCCCAGTGTGGAAATCAGAGTACACGGAGATCTTCGCGCCTGTTATCACCTTTGTGTCTATGATATCCATGTTGGGCATTGTTGCTAGAAAACACCACAAAGTCCTCCAGATGAACGTCAAGACGGCTTTCCTTTACGGGGAGCTAGATAAACAAGTGCTGATGGAAGTACGCGAGGGAGTTAAAGCTCCGGAGGGCAAGGTTTGCAAACTAGTCAAAGCACTCTACGTGCTAAAACAGGCCCTAGGGATGTGGTACAAGGAGATTGACGCCTTCATGCCCGGGCTCACCTTTACACACTGCCAGAATGACCCTAGTGTCGATGTGCGGGAGGAGGAGCAAGGCTTGCAGTACTGGTTGTACTGTACATGGATGACATGATCATCTGCTTGCTGTTAGTTGAGGTGTTGAACAACCCGAAGACAGGTCTCAGCAACAGGTTCAAGATGAAGGACATGGAATTGCTTGAGTTCTACCTCTGGATAGCCCTCTAGCGCAATTGAGCAGCAGGCACCATCAAGCCACCCCAGACCAAGTACATCATGGAGGTCGTCAAGCGCTACATCATGGAGGACTACAAGTCCATCAGGACACCCATGACAATAGAAATCAAGCTCTCCTTGTCCATGAGCCCTATTACGAAAGCAGAACAGCATGAGATGGAGAACATTTCCTACTAGTCTATTGTTGGCAACCTCATGTATGCCAGGTAGGAACACGCTCAAGTATTTGCTATGCTATGGGACAAGTGAGCAGGTTTGTGGCCAATCTAAGACCAGAGCACTTGCAAGCATTCAAGCGCATCATGCGCTATCTACAAAAGATCCCACATATAAGACTCTTGTTTGGAGGCCAAGAAGGACCTGAATCGCTCCGGCTGGTGTGCTACACAAACGGCAACTAGGGAGGAAGAATCGATGACAAAAAGTGCACCTTGGGCTTTATGTGCCTCTTGAATGGTGGTGTAGTCTCTTGGACAAATAGAAAGCAAGACTATGTCTCCCTCTCTACCCGTGAGGTAGATTATATTGCTCTGTTAGACGCATGCAAGGAAATACAGTGGCTGCGTAGTTTGCTTGTCGAGATGAAAGTGCCACAAACGGAGACAACAAATGTTTGCATTGACAATAAGAGTGACATGAAAATGGCATAGGATGATGTCATCTTCCAGTGGAGCAAGCACATGGAGATCAGGTACCACTAGTCACGGGCTCTAGTCGCAAAGGAGATCGTGGACCTAGAATATGTGGAGATCACGATGATGCTCGCAGATTGCATGACAAAGGCGATGGACAACAAATTTCACTCTGAAGGTACTCAAGGCATTCGTATGGTCAACGCAACGGACGAAAACTGAGGCGAAGACTACTGGAGAGAGAAGAGATCTCATAGCTAATGGAGACAGATGTAATGGAGAGTTTTTTACCTCATATGCTCCTTGTCCATGGTTGTCATTTGGACGATCGCATACGGACTAGGCATGCACGACTCCCTTGGAGTAAGTCCCCTATATCCCGTTTAGGTAGACAAGGCATGCACTGTTCCATTGGAGCAAGTCCTCTTTGTCTAAAAACTAGATTAGTATAGCTAGCAAACACTACATAGGACAACTTCTTGTGGCTTGGACGTTATACGATTAGTCTTTGGAGCGAGAGTTCACTAGGTCAAATTCCAGCCTAATGACTAATTCTCTTTGTGATCAAAAGGGGGTCACGAAGGTTCTAATAGACATATGAGAACATTCAAAGGTCCTTCCTTGTGGTTGGCGCCACTTGGTGGTCACAAGGAGCAAGTGCTCGCATTCTTGGTTGATCGACATATGTACTCAACCCGCTACTTTTTGGTTATCCTCCATAGTTGATGTACTCTTTTCTAAATGTATTCTCTTGATCTCTTTGTTCTTGACATCCGTCCCTGTTGCTTAGCAACTACCACGTGAGCAAAGGAGACAGAGAGGAGCTGATGCTCCCACTCTTAGTCACTATATTTAGAGCCATTCCGTTCACTTTCGCAAATCGCGCTAGAATATATTGTGTTCAGGTCCAAGTCAATAGTGTCATAAGAAAAGTAAAGCAGAGAAGATAGGGCCACGGATGGATGGATCAGTGGGTCACCTAAAAAGGCCTGTCGACAACCATGTAATACCCATCACATAGGACGGATAGGATAGTCCGGAGAGAGAGTAGCGACATATCTCCCGGCTCTCTATCGTTTGCTATGCCATGTCCCTCTGTCCATAGTGTGTCACTTTTCTCCTTCTTGTCAGTTCTGGCATAAATTATGCCACTTTTCTCTATTTCTCTATTGCGCAATTTTTGACCGTTGGAGCCAAAACTTGGAGGATAAGGAGATGTTGACGCAAGCTTTGAGTTATTGTCAGCTCAAGTAGTAATAGCAGTATATCCTATTTTCAGAAGGGCATATCAGTTAAAACATCCTGTTGATGGCCCTAATTAGTGGGTTAATCTGAAAGCTTTTGAGCTGAATTTTCTAGTGATAGGCCTTGGTTGTCCAGATTCCCAGTCTCCTGGCCTCTATCGTCCATTTTCTGTGAGACACATTTTTGGTAGAAGCAGCAGTAGAATCAAGGATAGCACCATCCCTCAAAAGACGTGTTGAGCATAACTAAAGCTTTAAATGGCAATAGCAGGCGTGCAAACAACAGTCCAGCCCTTAGAGAGGCTTGAAAGGCACATCAGCTTCGTGTTTTAGAAGATGTGTACGAGCTTCCTTTTGCACGAGAGGGGCTTTTGGGAGGTGGTGAGCGGCGGGGAGCGCGCTTTGTCTCCACAGGCAAAAGGCATCACCGTAGTATAGGTGGTGGCAGAGAAGATTCCAAAGAAAGGTGTTAGAGATACAAGTTCATCTACTATTGCAGTACTGGCATGTGAGGAGTGAAAGAAGGAGAGATAAGCCTACAAGCTGTTTATCAACACCGTCTCCAACCTGCATCTTTAGTGCGTGAGTGACAAGGCTATTGCAAAAGAGGGGAAGGACGTATTGTGGAAGAAGTATGAGAGCAAGAATCTTGCATTTATCATGCTTTTGGAGGAGAAGATCATGGCGTTGAAAATGGCTCGCAAAGGGATGGAGGCATTCTTGGACAAGGTCAAGGAGCTGGTAAAGCCACTCAAAGCAACCGGCAACCCTGTAGAAGAGACTTGTTTCATCCTCCTCTTGTTAAGGGACCTCCCAACGAGCTATGACGCGATGCAAGAGACGTTGGGATGCCGGTCGATACTCGACCAATACTTCATCTACATGTACTTGGTGCAGATAGAAGTACCGCAATGAAGTAAAGCACAATGGCGGCCACAACACTAAAGTAGTGTTTTTGGCCTCAAACTCACTTAACCAGCGGCAACAGCAGTCTAGGCACCACAGAGGCGAGAAGAAAGGCAAATGCCACTACTTTGAAGAGGAAGGACACTACAAAAAAGAGTGTTTCAAGCTCAAGAGGGACCATAAGAAGTAGGAACAATAGGAATAAAAACAACAATCTCCTTAGTAATAGTAGTAGCATCAATCACAGTAGTGTTAGCAACAGTAGCAGATGTAGCGGCAGAACCAGGCTGTAGTATGCCATTTTTGTAATATAAATGTCGCAAAGGAGGTGCGTGACCGCCTCTTGATGGTGAAGTCTGATATGTCGCAAGTAGAGAAGGTGGATATTGCATGGTAAAAAGACTCAGGGTGTACTAAGAGCCTGACACATCACAAGGAGTGGTTTAGGTAGCTAGTCTCAACCCCCCCGACCTATTGCTTTGGGTGATAATCGAATAGTGTATACCGAGATGATTGGAATTGTGGTCATGTGGTTGGAGACCACGCTTGGCATTGAACTGAGAGTGTTCCATTGCGTGCTGTATATATCTGATGCAACGTTTAACCTTCTCTTAGTGTCCTCCCTGGCCGACACACGACTACGAGTCATCTTTGACGTTGACTGTGGCTATATCCTCAACAAGAAATCGCAAGAGGAGTTGGCAAGGTCCTTAAAAAAAGACATGTACTTCTATTGGGGGCAACCAAGATCCCACGTGAACGGAGTTTTCGAGTAGTGGTGCAGGGGATGAATGGCAAAACCTGGCATGCCCGCTACGGCCACAGCAGTATGCGCGCCTTGTAGCAACTTCAATCGAGGCAAATAGTGCGTGACTTGTCCACCATCTCCAACTTCGACCAGCAGTTATGCATCAGCTGTTTGGAGGGGAAGCAACATCACGAGGCATTCTTTGGAATAAATGAATGAACGAAGCAGGTGTTTGTTGGAACTTGAGGAGAGAGGGAGCCTTGGAGCAGCGAGCATGTGTGATTGGAAGGGCATCACTTGTGCTGAAGAAGAGTTGTTTAATTACTCAAAATGATGGAGTACATATAGTGCTAAAGCTTGGGCACGTCAGCCCTCTCACAAGCCACACCACTTAGCCATGGAGGCTAAGGCTTACACACTAGAGTCCATAATCTCACACAAGGGGAGAAATCAGCCCAGCAATCAGGCTGACCACTCACACACGACCTAGAGAGCTAGTGAATGCTCTCATGGCACACTCCTAGTGGTCACATAACCCACAAACCCATGGAGAATCGCCATGTGTCCATGGCTAGCACACAAGAATCTCACCTCACCTAAAACGTTAGGAGAGATACCTTTATCCTAGTCAGCACAATCTGACAAGGCAATCCTAAGACCAAGGACCTTTTTGGATATTTCTCCCATCAGGTCTTGACCCTGGACCTCTTGCCCTTTTCTTTTTCTCAGGCTAAGGCATGGAGCCATCACCCATTACCACCCTGACATCGACGGTCCATGACCCCCGAAACTTCGAAAATTCATATCTCCCAATCCGGCCGTTGGATCGGCCTGAAACTTGGATCGTAGACATTTTGCCACCTTATCTTTCCAATGGTGAAGTCAGATTGACAATCGGAGTACGCATCTTGTACTTTCCTGGAACTTGCTTCTGTGGACCTGTAAATTGAGCCATATGGCTCTTTTTCCTTGAGCTAGTCCACACGAACTTGTATGGCCCGACGTAGACAGTGTGCAAAACCACTTCACTCTTCCATTTCTGATTTAGTAGAAACAACGGCTTCATTAGCAGTAGTAGAAGAAGGAGATACACCACAAGCAATAGTAGTTGTATCTGTATCATCAAGCCAGCCTATTAACGCCTTGACACCAGGTCGTAAGTACTCTCTTTGGGTGCGCCACAAGCCTGGTAAGCGCAGGCATTTCTAGGTACTGTTCATACCACACCAGATGAATGTCATAGTTGTAGCAAACTAAGATTAGCCAATGTCATACAAGGATGCCACGGTTGCACCATATGAAGTGCATTGGGCGAAGGCTGTGCTGCAAGAGATATAGTCAAAGCTCGACAGCGTTACGTGGGAGCTAACTGAGGGTCCCCCTGGACGTAAGATAATCAAGTATAATTGGGTGTTCAAGAACAAGAGGGGTATAGATGGCAATGTCAAATAGTACAAGGCGAGGCTCGTCGCCAAGGGCTACTTATACCAAGAAGGCATCGACTACACTAAAATCTTTGTTCCTTCTGTAAAGTTTGTCTCGAGGAAGACGCTCCTATCTTATGCAGTAGCGGAGGGCTTTGAGATTCAGCACATGGATTTCAAGATGGCATTCTTGAACGTTGACTTGGAGGAGGAGATCTACATGGAGCAGCCAGAAGAATTTGTCATGGATGGCCATGAGTACCTTGATTGCAAGCTGCAGAAGTCCCTCTACGGCCTCAAGGAAGCGTCCTATGCTTGGAAACCAAGATTGGTTGCTTTGATCCTGCTGCAAAGTTTGCCTTTGTGCGCTCGCTCCTCTCTTATGTAGCAGCAAAGGACTCCGAGATCCACAAGACGGAGGTCAAGATAGTATTCTTGAATGGTGACTTGGAGGAGGAAATCTACATGGCGCTGCCAAAGGGACTTGTCATGGATGGCTACGACAACCTGGTTCACTAGATGTAGAAATAAAAATTGGATGTGGAATCAGACGACACATGGAGATTGGAGAAGGGAGGATATGGGAATCAAAGGGCATCATTCTTGCTGAAAATGGATATTTAATCACTCAAAGTGATGTATGTATAGAGCTAGAGCTTAGGCAAGTTAGCCCTCTCACACTGCACTCCACTTAGCCATGGAGACTAAGGCTCACATGCTAGAGTCCGTAATCTCATACAAGAGAGGAAATCAGCCTATTAACCAGGCTGACCATTTACATCGAACCAAAAAAGATAGAGAATACTCTCATTGCTTAGTTCTTTACATAACCCACAATCCCATGGAGAATCGCCAAGTGTCTACGGCAAGCACACAAGGATCTCAGCAAGTTAGGAAGGGTGTATTCTTCCTAGTCACGACAGTCTGACAAGGCAACCAGAGACTGTAGGACCTTTTTTCATGTTTCTCCTACCAGGTCTTGACCCTGGACATCTTTCCTTTTTCTTTTCATGGGCTAAGGCATGGAGCCGTCATCCATGGTCACTTAGACATCTGCGGTCCATGGTCCTAGAAACTTTGAAAATTCATATCTCCCAATGCGAACGTTGGATCCGCTTGAAACTTGGATCATAAACACTTGATCCTTCCTATGATGAAGTCAAATTGACCATCGGAGTAGGCATCTGGTAGTTTCTTATTACTTGCTCCTATGGACCTAACACTAAGCCGCATAACCCCTTTATCAACAATCTCCCTTTTTCCCACAGTAAGAGTGGGCTAAATCCACATGCCTTCATGCAAAACTGCTCTTTCTCAAAAGTCAGTGACGTGGTCCCAAAATCAGCAACCACGTACCGTTGTCGAGCTGCAAATGTATCTCTTACTGTACAACTTGCGCCAAATCTGCTGTATGTCATGACGCCATGGCCTCCTTTTAGGACGTTCGCTCGTCTGAATCTACTCCAACTACGACACTCATCTGATCTAGATCTTGCAACATCCGGGAATACCTGCACTCACCAGGCTTGTAGTACACCATGAGAGAGAACCTTTGACCTGGTACTTAAGCGTTAGCAGGCGGCTGGCACGGTGCTGCCGGAACAACCGCTCCTGCTGATGGTAGTGCATCTTGTTTCTCTGCTTCTGCCGATGAAGTCGCTGTATGTGCTACATTAGAGATGGGAGAATAGAGTGGTTCTCCTACTTTCATGGTGGAGAAAGGATCAGGAGAGACTGGGTCCGGAAGGATATCTGCTCCTTATGCCTTCTAAATTGCTACTTCTTCATAGACAATACTGGTGCCGATGACGTTACTCTCGTTGAAGATAACATCCCTAGTGATGATGACGTGACCTGTATCCCTCTCGTAGAGACAATACGCCTTGCTTTTCACGTCGTAGCCAATGATAAGCATCTCGACACTCTTCACATCCCAGTTTTACCACTTTTCCTTTGCCAAGTGCATGTTCGCCAAGCTGTTAAACGCGCGAAGATAACCCACGCTCAGCTTCTTGCCGCACCATGCCTCGTTCGTTGTCATCTGCTCTAGGGCCTTAGTTGGACTCCGGTTCTTGATGTAGAGCTTAGTGCTCACTGCTTCTGTCCAAAAGTCATAAGTGAGCCGAGCCGGGTACAGCGTGGAGCGTGCCGACTCGACGATGGTGCGGTTGGCGAGTTCAGGTACACTCATGTGCTTCGGCAAGTATGGCACCGTGCCCTCCGCCTTGATGCCTTCTGCTGTGAGGTAGTCTTGGAACTCCTTACTCAGGTATTCTACATTCCGGTCGCTGCGCAATGCCTTGATTTTCTTGCCAGTCTGGTTCTCCACCATGGCCTTTAACTCCTTCAACCTGTCGAAGCACTGGTCTTTGGAGGTAATGAAGTACGCAGCAGTGTAACGGCTGAAAACATCAATGAAGGTTACAAAATCCCTACAGCCTCCAAAGCTATGGGTCTGCATCCGGCCACACAAGTTTCTGTGGACCACCTCCAGCACCTCCTTTGTGTATTTCCCTACTCCCGAGAATACCTCGCAATGTTGCCTCCCCTCCTGGAAAGCTCATCAGGAGCCGAGATGCCGAGTTTGATGAAAGGACGCTCGGCAAGGGAGAGTCGGTGGACTCTGTTCATGCTCCTATATCAGGAGAGTGGGTTGTGTTTCTCAAGTCAGGTGATCACCAACTGAGAATTGGCAGATGGTGCCAGTAAAGGATGGTGCCACAAGGAGAGTGGCTATGTAGGCTGACACAACAACGGACTCTGACATTGAGTGTGAGTCGTCCGAGGCCTCCGAGTCAAACTCTACGGCTGGTGGCTCTTCGTTAAACAACGCATTACTGGCACCGCAGGAGCAACAAAAACAATAAAGCTTTGAAGCCGCACCAGTAATATTCCAACGTAGTACGCGCAAGAAGAAATCTGCGCCCAACTAGGATGGTGAGAGTGTGGAATGGACCGGAGCTAGCTGGTCATACTTGGCACTGGAAGAGCCTGTGACCGTAACGGAAGCAATGAACCTGCTAGATGCGGCCAAGTGGAAGGAGGTAGTCGATAGCAAACTCGCATCCATTAAAGAGAATGGAACATGGATTCTAGTGGACATGCCCAGAAACACGGACGTGATGGGGTCAAAGTGGGTACTCCGGAAACATTTCTAGCAACATGGTACTATTGACAAGTAAAAGGCAAGAGTTATGGCGAAGGGGTTTTCCCAATGTGGAAATCAGAATACAAGGAGATCTTTACGCCTGTTGTCACCTTTGCCTCCATGATATCCATGTTGGGCATCGTTGTAGGAACACATCACAAAGTCCACCAGATGAACGTCAAGACAACATTCCTTTACGGGAAGCTAGATAAACAAGTGCTCACGGAAGTACCCGAGGGAGTTGAAGCTCCGGAGGGCAAGGTTTGCAAACTAGTCAAAGTACTCTACGGGCTCAAATAGGCCCTCGGGATGTGGTACAAGGAGATGGACGCCTTCATGCCCCGACTCACCTTCACACACTGCCAGAATGACCCTAGTGTCGATGTGCAGGAGGAGGAGCAAGGTGTGAAGATTAGCACTTCTCCAAGATCATAGGTGTCTCAGGAGATAAAACAAATCAAGCAATTGTGACTGAAATCCACTGTGTTGTACACACTGCAATTGTAGGCTGCAAAGAATCACTTTTTGTTACACACTGACGGTTCAAGAGGTTACAAAGAAGTCAGAGGTACACGGCTCGTCTCTTGAGCTTTCCAATGATATGCTATACTTGAAAAATGGTGCAGTACAGACAAAGCAATCTACAAATGAAACTACTACCTATTTGTACTAGTCTAGTGACTAGGAAATACAAAGAGCAAGCAAAATGCACGAGCTTGGTCTGTCCGGTCCGCTTGTGTCTTCCTCTGTTGGAACTTGAGGAGAGAGGGAGCCTTGGAGCAGCGAGCATGTGTGATTGGAAGGGCATCACTTGTGCTGAAGAATGGTTATTCAATCACTCAAAATGATGGAGTACATATAGAGCTAGAGCTTGGGCAAGTCAGCCCTCTCACAAGCCACACCACTTAGCCATGGAGGCTAAGGCTCACACACTAGAGTCCATAATCTCACACAAGGGAGGAAATCAGCCTAGCAATCAGGCTGACCACTCACACACGACCTAGAGAACTAGAGAATGCTCTCATGCCACACTCCTAGTGGTCATATAACCCACAAACCCATGGAGAATCGCCATGTGTCCATGGCTAGCACACAAGGATCTCACCTCACCTAAAAGGTAAGGAGAGGTACCTTTATCCTAGTCAGCACACTGGGACAAGGAAAATCTAAGACCAAGGACCTTTTTGGATATTTCTCCCATCAGGTCTTGATCCTGGACCTCTTGCCCTCTTTTCTTTTCTCAGGCTAAGGCATGGAGCCATCACCCATGCCCACCCAGACATCGACGGTCCATGACCCCCGAAACTTCGAAAATTCATATCTCCCAATCCGACCGTTGGATCGGCCTCAAACTTGGACCGTAGACATCTTGCCACCTGATCTTTCCAATGGTGAGGTCGGATTGGCGATCGGAGCAGGCATCTAGTACTTTCCTGGAACTTGCTCCTGTGGACCTGAAACTGAGCCAGATGGCTCCTTTCCCAACATCCTCGAGCGTCTCGGACGCCAGTCGGTGTCCCCAATCACCGAGCGACCGAGGTTGGCAGATGCCCAGCGCCCTCGGTGCGATCCACGGACAAGATCGTCCGGATCTGCGGCAGGTCCTCTGCTCTCGTCGATCTTCTCGCTGGTCCGGTGAAGAGGAGCTCGTGCTCGCACTCTCGATCCCACGACGGCTGCGATTGCTCCATCGTCTACGCGATGCTCTCCGATCCATCGATCCATTGTTTATAAAGATCCCGTAGCTCTGTTCTCTCAATCCGATACCTCGATCGAAGCCCGTCCATCTGCTCCGATCTTCGGTCCATGTTTCAGCTATTCCACCACTCGCCATGTCAGCACCCATCGTATCGAGAGGAGCTCACGCTCGCACTCTCGTACTTGCACTCGGTCCTCACCAAAGCCATAACGTGTACTTCCGCAAATCGAGCAAGAACTTCATGTGGCCGTTCGTAGTATTCTACCAAATCAATAGGAGGCTGTGGCAGGCCCTCGTACCGGGTTAGACTCCCAGACGATGGTATCTGATCCCGCCATCGGTAGAGCAGAGACCAGTAGAATATAGTCCGGGAGAGTTGTTGGGAAAGGAGCCATCTGGCTCAGTTTCAGGTCCACAAGAGCAAGTTCCTGGAAAGTACCAGATGCCTGCTCCGATCGCCGATCCAACTTCATCATTGGAAAGATCAGGTGGCAAAATGTCTACGGTCCAAGTTTGAGGCCGATCCAACGGTCGGATTGGGAGATATGAATTTTCAAAGTTTCGGGGGTCATGGACCGTCGATGTCTGGGTGGGCATGGGTGATGACTCCATGCCTTAGCCTGAGAAAAGAAAAAGGCAAGAGGTCCAGGGTCAAGACCTGATGGGAGAAATATCCAAAAAGGTCCTTGGTCTTAGGATTGCCTTGTCAGAGTGTGCTGACTAGGATAAAGGTACCTCTCCTTACTTTTTAGGTGAGGTGAGATCCTTGTGTGCTAGCCATGGACACATGGCGATTCTCCATGGATTTGTGGGTTATGTGACCACTAGGAGTGTGCCATGAGAGCATTCTCTAGCTCTCTAGGTCGTGTGTGAGTGGTCAGCCTGATTGCTAGGCTGATTTCCTCCCTTGTGTGAGATTATGGACTCTAGTGTGTGAGCCTTAGCCTCCATGGCTAAGTGGTGTGGCTTGTGAGAGGGCTGACTTGCCCAAGCTCTAGCTCTATATGTACTCCATCATTTTGAGTGATTGAACAACCATTCTTCAGCACAAGTGATGCCCTTCCAATCACACATGCTCGCTGCTCCAAGGCTCCCTCTCTCCTC
>SZWC01003306.1:63253-79526 GCA_023375785.1 Penium margaritaceum | reverse complement strand
GTTCTGAAGATGCGGGTTGGAGATGGTGTTAACAAGCAACCTGTAGGCCTGCCTGTCCTTCTTCTTCCACTCCTTGTATGTCGCTGGTACTACTGCAGAAGAACCCGCATCAGCTGCACCCTTTTGCGGCGTCTTCCCCGCCACCACCTGCGTTGCGGTGATGCCTTTTGCTTGTGCAACTAGAGCCGGCTTGTCGCCGCTCACCACCTCCCACAAACCCCTCTCCTCCAAAAGGAGGCGGGTACGGATCTTCCAAAACGTGAAGTTGGCACGTCCCTCCAGCCTCTCCAAAGGCTAGGTTGCTGTCACAACGCCAGCTGCTGCCATTTTGAGCCTTGGTGATGCTCAGCGCTGTCCTTGGATGGCGGCGCTACCCCTGCTTCTACTACTGCTTGTGTCAGAAATCTGTCTGACAGAAAATGGACTGTAGATGCCAGCAAACTGGGAATTTTGAAAAACCGAGCCCACCACTTGAGAATTCAGCTCAAAACCTTTTACATCGACCCATAAAACAGGGTCATCAACAGGGGATTTCAAAAGATATGCCCTTTTGAAAACAGGGTATGCTTCTGCTCCTACTACAACTCGGACCAGCCAGCTTGTAAACAGCGTTTCTCCCAAACGAATCAATGGAATGCAAATATATTTGCACCAATGGAAAGCTTAGGAAAAATACTAAAATTCGAATGTGCCACTTTTTAAATTTGACAAGGAAACAAGAGAGTTATGGTCATCACAAGGCGACAGCTTTACCCATAGAGAAGAGTGTAGCCCTGGCCGATCTCGTTTTGAGCATAACTCTCAATCCAACTGTTGGATCTTTGGGATTATGGGCTCGTTGGAAAGCTTGTCTCTTGAACTTGATGATCTTGTGGTCGATTGTCATATTTTGTTAAGGTTTCACCCCAAACCGTCACTCTCAAAGTGACGGCCTGTGCTGGCTGAAAGTGGCACAACTTGGCTTTGATACCAAATGTTGGATCTTGAGGAGAGAGGGAGCCTTGGAGCAGCGAGCATGTGTGATTGGAAGGGCATCACTTGTGGTGAAGAATGGTTGTTAAATCACTCAACATGATGGAGTACATATAGAGCTAGAGCTTGGGCAAGTCAGCCCTCTCACAAGCCACACCACTTAGCCATGGAGGCTAAGGCTCACACTCTAGAGTCCATAATGTCATCCAAGGGAGGAAATCAGCCTAGCAATCAGGTTGACCACTCACACACAACCTATAGAGCTAGATAATGCTCTTATGGGACACTCGTAGTGGTCACATAACCCACAATTCCATGGAGAATTGCCATGTGTCCATGGCTAGCCATGGCCACAAGGATCTCACCTCACCTAAAAAGTAAGGAGAGGTACCCTTATCCTAGATAGCACACTCTGACAAGGCAATCCTAAGACCAAGGACCTTTTTTGATATTTCTCCCATCAGGTCTTGACTCTAGACCTCTTGTGTTTTTCTTTTCTCAGGCTAAGGCATGGAGCCATCGCCCATGGTCACCCAGATATGGACGGTCGATGACCCCGGAAACTACGAAAATTCATATCTCCCAATCCGACCGTTGGATCGGCCTCAAACTTGGACCGTAGACATTTTGCCACCTGATCTTTCCAATGTAGAAGTCAGATTGACAATCGAAGGAGGCATCTGATACTTTCCTGGAACTTGCTCCTGTGAACCTAAAACTAAGCCGGATGGCTCCTTTCCCAACAGTCGGTAGGTAATGTATGCTGTAGTGGAGAGAGCCTCCCCCAAAAGACGGATGGTAGTGCAGTTGTCAGTAGCATTTTCCGAGCCCGTTCGAAGAGAGTCTGATTCATGCGCTCAGCCTTCCCGTTTTCTTGAGGCGTGTAGGGAACGGTGCGTTGGTGTTGCATACTTTTCTACTTGAAGAAAGAGTTGAGTGAGTGACAAATGAACTCACCACCATTGTCAGTTCTGATTTTCTTCACAGTGAGGTTGGCTTCATCTTCAATCTGCCGCATCCAGGTCTTGATGATATGGGCGGCCTCGTTTTCTATAGCAGAGAAACTTGACCCAAACTAAATGGTTGTAGTCATCGATGATGACTAGGAAGTAGTGCTTGTTTGACAGGGAACCTTCCTTGATGTAGCAGAGGTCCATGTGAAGCAGTTCTAGTTTTTTGGTGTAGTTGGATGAGCCTTGAATGGTTTTTTATGTTGTTTGCCTGTCAATTAGCCGCTGCATGGTGTTGTGTCGGAAGGCTTCATAAGTCCGAATCGGAGATCATGAACCCATTGCTGTTGTGCCATGTTGTGTAGAGTGGCATAGTTGACGTGGGCAAGCCGGCGATGCCATAAGTCAGTTGTGGAAGTAGCAGAGGTGAGATGACGGCAGTCAGAAGAAACAGCTGCCATAAATGCGACTTCTGGTTTGTCAGCATAGCTCATGGCACCTCCTTTGAGTCGAGAATTGTCAGGTGACCTGTACGAGTAGCAACGGCGGGTAGATTCCCTTTGGTGTCCAGAATCTTGCAGTTATTGTCTAAATCAAAAACCACTCTGAAGCCGTTGTCGTTGAGGTGTCCGACGGATAGGAGGTTAGCCGCAAGTTCAGGGACGAATAAGACCTGGCTGAAGGTGTGCGTCACCTGGTGTCCTTGAAGGGTAATAAGCACTCGCACTATACCTTCACCGCAGGCTTGGATGAGTCGTCCATCACCCACACAAACTCCGCGAGGTTGTGCGTACCGGGTGTAGGTGGTGAACCATTCCTTGCGACAGGTCATATGCTTGGTACATCCAGAGTGCATAATCCAGGTAAGGACTCCCGCAACGAGTAGGTAGGCACAGTCAACGGAGCACATTGCCAGTTCTTCCAGGATGGGTTTTTCATGATTGATTGAGAAGTCAAAACTTGCTCCGCTTGAGTCTGAAGGGTGTTGTTCTAAGTCGGTTGCGTCGGATGTGAAAAAACTTAGCTGGAGAATAGAGTCACTATCCGAGTTTTGCTTCATGTCAGTGGAATTATGACCCGTAAAACCTAAGATGAGATGGGAAAAGTCAGCCAACAGTACTGAAAAAGCTGAGAGAAAGGTTGATAGTGTCTCATCCGTGAGAAGAGCATTCGGAATGTTGCGCGTTGGAGCATTGAATCACGGTCGTTGCTCTGGACGAGTCGGACAGTCCAGTTGGATGTACCCCTTTTTGTTGCATCGCCAACAGATACGATCCCCTGGATGAATATAAGGTCTGGGAGCCTGTTGAGGATATCCAGGTCGCGGTTGATACGTGGCTTGAGTGCATTGGTTGGTGCTGGGACGAATGTTCTAATAGGTCTTGTATTTCTTTATTCGTCGATCTGGTCGTCCTTGATATTTTGCATAAAGTCCGATTTCACCACCGTTTTCTTTGATGTAGGCATCTTCCTCAAGCATGAGAACCTGTGTTACCTTCTCAATGGTCAGCACATGCTGCTTGGTGGCTGCTGCCGCTGCAGCCGCGGCTCATCCTGCTGCTGCTTGTACTGCTGCTGTTGCTTCTGGGACAGCATTCCCAATGGCGTCTAGAGCACTCTTGACAGCAGATCCGATGAGTGCAATTTTCTCATCATCTTCCTGTTGATCGTTGTTGAAGGTTTGAAGTCGCTTCACTGTGTGTTGAAAACGTGTAGGAAGACTCTGAAACAAGGTCTGAACAAGCACTCTTTCAGAGATAACTTCACCCAAGGCTGTGATGCGACTGGAAAGATATTTTAGATCACTGATATGATCCTCATGCCGAGTGTGTTCCTCCAGTTTTTGAGTGTGAAACTTGTTGAGTAGAGAACCCAGCTCATCGTCGCTGATCTTGTCATAACGTTGCTTGAGGACTCGCCATGCAGTTCTCGGACAGAGGTCCACATTGTCGTCACGAATGAGAAATTTGAACCGCTCTTCCAGTTGCATAGCCAGGATTGCAAAAGCTTGGTCGCACCGCCTTTTATGACACATTTTCTCCTCGGCAGAGGCATTAGCGTTCACAACGTCTGTAGGTGGGTCGGTGACCACTCCCCATAGTCCTTTGTTCATGAATACCATTTTCATGTTGAACGCAAAAGATTGGTAGTCGTCGCCATTGAAAATTGGTATCTTGAAATGATCATGATGGCCGCTTCCTGTAAGTAACGCCATGGTGACAACTGCTCCTGGTCAAGGCACCTCCTGCTCTAATACCAAATGTGAAAATTAGCACTTCTCCAGGATCATAGGTGTCTCAAGAGATACAACAAATCAAGCAATTGTGAGTGAAATCCACTGTGTTGTATACACTACAACAGTACACTGCAAAGAATCACTTTGTGTTACTCACTGACGATTCAAGAGGTTACACAAAAGTCAGAGGTACACGGCTCGTCTCTTGAGCTTTCCAATGATATGCTATACTTGAAAAATGGTACAGTACAGACAAAGCAATCTATAAATGAAACTACTACCTATTTTTACTAGTCTAGTGAGTAGGAAATACAAAGAGCAAGCAAAATGCATGAGCTTGGTTTGTCCGGTCCGCTTGTGTCTTCCTCAAGTGTCCCGGACGCTGGTAAGTGTCCCCAGTCACCGAACGACCGAGGTTGGCGGATGCCCAGCGCCCTCGGTGCGATCCACGGACGAGATTGTCCGGATCTGCGGCAGGTCCTCTGCTCTCGTCGATCTTCTCGCTCATCAGGCGAAGAGGAGCTCGTGCTCGCACTCTCGATCCCGGGACGGCTGCCATCGCTCCATCGTCTACGCGATGCTCTCCGATCCATCGATCCATTGTTTATAAAGATCACGTAGCTTCCTTCTCTCGATCCGATGCCTCGATCAAAGCCCGTCCATCTGCTCCGATCTTCGGTCCATGTTTGCGCTGCTCCACCACTTGCCATTGCTGCTTTTGCTGCTACTGCTGCTGCTACTGCTTCTTCTGGTCCCTCTTGAACTTGAAGTACTCTTTCTTGTAGTGCCCCTCTTTCTGGTAGTAGTTGCACATGCCCTTCTTCTTACCTCTCTACTACCCGAACTGCTGCTGCTGCTGGTTGCGTGAGCCCATGGCCATGAAAGTTGCTTCACTGTTGATGCCGCCATTGCGCTTTGCTGCATTGCGACGCAATTCCACCTGTACCAGATGTGTGCAGATGAAGTCGAGGTCAAGAGTTGGCTGGCACTCCAGTGTCTCTCGCACCGTGTCGTAGCTGGTTGGGAGTCCCCTTAGCAAGAGGAAGATGAAGCACGTCTCTTCCACAGGATTGCCGGCCTCTCTCAGTTGCTTTGCGAGCTCCTTTGCCCTGTCCAGATACGCCTCCATCCCTTCGCCACCCTGCATTTTCAGCGCCATCATCTTTTCCTCCAAAAGCATGAGGAATTCAGGATCCTTGCTCTCATACTTCTTGCACAACGTGTCCGACCCCTCCTTTGCAGTAGCCTTATCACTCACATACTCAAGATGCGGGTTGGAGATGGTGTTGACAAGTTACTTGTAGGCCTGCCTGTCCTTCTTCTTCCACTCCTCATACGCCATAGGTACAGCTGCAGAAGAACCCGCATCAGCTGCACCCTTTTGCGGCGTCTTCCCCGCCACCACCTGCACTACGGTGATGCCTTTTAACTTTGGAACAGGAGCCGGCTCGTCGCAGCTCACCACCTTCCACAAGCCCCTCTCCTCCAAAAGGAGGCGGGTACGGATCTTCCAAAACGTGAAATAGGCGCGTCCCTCCAGCCTCTCCAAAGGCTGGGCTGCTGTCACAACGCCAGTTGCTGCCATTTTGAGCCTTGGTGATGCTCAGCGTTGCCCTTGGATGGCGGCGCTACCCCTGCTTCTGCTGCTGCTTTTGCCATAAATCTGTCTGACAGAAAATGGACTGTAGATGCCAGCAGACTGGGAATTTTGAAAAACGGAGCCCACTACTGGAAAAATCAGCTCAAAGCATTTCAGATCGACACATAAAACTGGGTCATTAACAGGGGATTTCAAAAGATATGCCCTCTTGAAAAAAAGGCATGTTTCTTCTCCTACTCCAACTCAGACCAGCCAGTTTGTAAACGGCATTTCTCCCAGACGAATTGTTGGAATGCAAATATTTTCGCATCAAAAGAAAGCTGAGGAAAAAAACTACAGTTTGCATGTGCCACTTTTTAAATTTCACATAGAAACGAGAGAGTTATGGTCATCACAAGGCGACGGTCTTACTCATAGAGAAGAGCGTAGCCCTTACACCTCGTTTTGAGCATAACTCTCAATCCGATCATTGGATAATCGCGATCTTGAGCTTGTTGGAAAGCTTGTCTCTTGAACTTGAAGATTCAGTGGTTGATAGTCAAATCTGGTGAAGGTTTCACCCCAACCCGTCACTCTCAAAGTGATGGCCTGTGCTGGCTAAAAGTGGCAGAACTTGGTTCTGATACCAAATGTTGGAACTTGAGGAGAGAGGGAGCCTTGGAGCAGGGAGCATGTGTGATTGGAAGGGCATCACTTGTACTGAAGAATGGTTGTTCAATCACTCAAAATGATGGACTACATATAGATCTAGCGCTTGGGCAAGTCAGCCCTCTCACAAGCCACACAACTTAGCCATGGAGGCTAAGGCTCACACACTAGAGTCCACAATCTCATACAAGGGAGGAAATCAGCCTAGCAATCAGGCTGACCACTCACATACGAGCTAGAGAGCTAGAGAATACTCTCATGGCACACTCCTAGTGGTCACAAAATCCACAAACCCATGGAGAATCCCCATGTGTCCATGGCTAGCATACAAGGATCTCACCTCACCTAAAAAGTAAGGAGAGGTACCTTTATCCTAGTCAGCACACTCTGACAAGGCAATCCTAAGACCAAGGACCTTTTTGGATATTTTTCACATCAGGTCTTGACCCTGGACCTCTTGCCTTTTCTTTTCTCACGCTAAGGCATGGAGCCATCGCCCATGGTCACCCGGATATCGACGGTCGATGACCCCGGAAACTACGAAAATTCATATCTCCCAATCCGACAGTTGGATCGGCCTCAAACTTGGACCGTAGGCATTTTGCCCCCTGATCTGTCTAGTGGTGAAGTCGGGTTTACAATCGGAGCAGGCATCTGGTACTTTCCTGGAACTTGCTCCTGAGGACCTGAAACTGAGCCGGATGACTCCTTTCCCAACAGTCGGCAGTTTGCATGTCGGCGCTCTTTACTCTAGAACGTGGCCAAGTGTGGAGTGACAATTGCTTCTTACCACGCCTTCTAAGCGTGGCTGCAGGAGTGAGATTCACAATGTAGTGAGCAGTTCTTGTAACTTCAGCCTAGAAGCGATGTACGAGTTTGGCGTCAAAGCGCATGCTTCGTGTCATGCGGAGGATACTCTAGTTCATCCGCTCGGCAACGCCATTACTCTTGGGGGTATAAGGCAGGGTGGTCTACTTGTTGATGCCGTGTTGGCTCAACCAGCCTATGCACGCCTCGTACTCAACTTGGTTGTCGGTGCATAGTGCCTTGATCTTTTTGGCTATCTACCGCTCTACCATCGCAAGAATCTCTTGCAGCTTCTCCTTCACCCTTTTTTTTTCTTGAGGGAGTTCATCCACATCTTGCGATTGTGGTCATCAATGAAGGTCAATAAATACTTGCTAGCGTCGTTTGAGGGAGTGCGGAATGATATGCACACATCGGAGTGAATCAGGTCTCGGATTGCTGCATCACATTTGCCATTACTCTCAAAGAGCGTTCTCTTTGCCTTGCCTTGGAGGCATGGCTCGTACAGCTTCTTGCACTTTTCCTCGTCCTTGGAGTTGCTCCTTCCATCCCATGAACCGCTTCGTGCTGTTGGTGGCCTCTGATGGAACATCAGGCTTTGGAGACTTCAGCTCTTCTACCCCTACATGTTCCTCATTTATACTCTCAAGGTGTTTGGTGCAGCACATAGATCCCATCAACTCTTAAAACTTGTGCGACAAGACTCTTCTTCTGATACGAGATCTTGATGTCCTTGACAATCACGGTCCCCTCCTCCGTGAATACGACCGTCATGTCGTCGTCTCTGGTTTTGGACACTGACAAGAGGTTTGCCGTAAAAGACGACATGTAGACGACGTTCTCCAGGTTCAAGTCTTTTTCAGCACCATTTATTTTGATATTGATCAACTTACCTCCCTCACCTTGTACATGGACAAGGCTGCCGTTGGTAGACCGGAATCGATGTTCAATGTCTTGAATAGGTATGAATTCATCCTTCTCCCTTGAAGAGTAGTGGTTCCAACGAGAGTCGAGCTTTTAGGCTCCACGTTTGAGGAGTGCCGCTCACTCGGCTACTAGCACGCTCTATGTCATCATGTTTGTCAACTCCTTATTCTTTCATTTGCCCTCATATCTACTACTATGTTCTCCGTCTTCCTTTTTTGGAGTTCTGCAATCTTGTACCCAATGTCCATGTTTGCCACGATAATGACAATTTCCAGGACGCTTTGAACTCTTTCTTCCGCCACCATTGCCTTTTCCTCCATCGCCACTGCTTGCGCTACCACTCTAGCCAGAAAAGAAGTTATTGCCAGAACCACCATATTGTGCAAAATAGGCTAGAATATTCGCCTCACTACCGCTCTGACTCATGGCCTCCTTACACACATACGCAAACACTGCCTCATGCCTCATACATCAAATCCTCCAGTTTCTAACTTCCAAAGACGGTGATCAAAGGATCCGTTCTTTCAAGAAGCACCATAAAGAGGATCATGGCCTGCATGTTGGTATCAATTTCCCTTTCCATTTGGGTTACTTGGTATAGTAGTATTAAAACTAGAAGAGGGAGTCCGGAATCGACTCTGTTGACCTGATATGCTCCTTTTCTATCAGTGACATTTGGAAAAGCAAACAACGGACTACGCATGCCCTACTCCCTTAGAGTAAGTCCCCTAAGTTTAGTTCAGATAGACAAGCCATGCACTATTTCTTTGAAGCAAGTCCCCATGGTCTAAAGTGAATAGTATAGCCAGCAAAGACTACCTAAGAGACCTCCTTGTGGCATAGGCATTCTAGATTTACTCTCTAGAATGAAAGGTAACTGGGTCAAATCCCAGCCCAGTGACTTGTTTTCTTTGTGACAAAAAATGGAGCAGGTATGTTTTGAGAGACATCTTAGAACATTCCAAGGTTCTTCTTGGTGCCTGGTGCCACTAAGTGGTTACACGGAGCGCCATGTAGGCAGGGGGGATGACGTAATCCAAATTGCCTCTAAAGTGGCTCATTTAAGGAGCCACTGCGCGCCTAGGCTAGAGGCTAGCAATAGGACTATGAGAATGAGTCAGTTGCCTGCCATTGAGTACAATTCATAACTTTGAGACTCATAATAGATTTATACACCAGAGGCAGACAATGAAGAAGTATTGGTTGATCTATGCCCCACGAGTTCGCTCCTCGTGCAAAAGTCAGTAGCTGGTAAGGACAGAATGCATGCCTAGTCCATCCAATGCCCGTCCAAATGTCAGCCATGGACAAAAAGCATATCAAGTCAACAAACTCTCCCTTGCACCTATGTCCATTAGCTGTTAGATCTCTTCTCTCTCCAGCAGTCCTGGCCCCAGTGTTCGTCCACTACATTGACCATACCGATGCCTCGAGTACCTGCAGAGTGCAATTCGCTGTCCATTGCCTTTGTCATGCAATCTGCGAGCATCTTCCTTGTCTCCACGTATTCTTGGTCCACGATCTCCTTTACGACCAGGTCACGTGAGTAATGGTACTTGATGTCGATGTGCTTGGTCCACAAGGAGATGACATCATCCTTTGTCATTTTCATGGCACATTTATTCTCAATGAAGACCTGTGTTACCTCTATTTGTGGCACTTTCATCTCGACAAGCAAACTATGTAGACATTGTGTTTTGTTGCATGCTTCTCACAGAGCGATGCACTCTGCCTCAGCGGTAGAGAAGGAGACACAATCTTGCTTTCTTCTTGCCCAATGGACTACATCACAGTTCAAGAGGCACACAAAGCCCGAGGTGGACTTTCTGTCGTCGATTCTTCCTCCCATGTCAGTGTCTGTGTAGCACACCTGCGGCAACAGGTCATATGCTTCTTGGCCTCCAAACTGGAGTCCCATGTCTTTGGTCTTCTATAGAAAGCGCATGATGCGCTTGACTACTTCCCTATGTTGTGGCCCTGGATTGGTCACCAACCTGCTCACTTGTCCCACAGCATAGTAAATATCAGGACGTGTTCCTACCATGGAATACATGAGGTGTCAACTATAGACGGGAAGAAAATGTTCTCCATCTCACACCGTTCTGCTTTCGTGTCGGAGCTCATGGAGAAGGAGAGCTTGATGTTTGTTGTCATGGGTGTACAGATGGGCTTGTAGTCCACCAGGTTATAGCGCATGAGGACCTGATGATGTACTTTGTCTGGTTTAGCTCGATGGTGCGTGCTGCTTGATTACAGTGGACGGCTATCCCGAGGTAGAACTCGAGCGGACCCAAGTCCTTCATCTTGAACATGTTGCTGAGATCTGTCTTTAGCTTATTCAACAGCTCGACCGACGATGAGCAGATGATTACATCATGTACGTATAGTGCAACTAGCATCAAACCTTGTTCATCCTCTTGCACATAGACACTAGGATCATTCTGGTAGTACGTGAAGGTGAGCCCGGCCATGAAGCCGTCCATCTCCTTGTATCACATTTTTGGGGCCTTTTTCAGCCGGTAGAGTGCTTTGACCAGTTTTCAAATCCTGCCCTCTGGAGCTTTCACTCCCTTGGACACTTCCATCAGCACCTCTTTGTCTAGCTTCCCGTAGAGGAAAGCTGTCTTGACATGCATCTTGTAGACTTCCAGATCTTTTGCAGCAGCGATACCCAACATGGATCTCATGGAGGCAAAGGTGATGACAGGCACAAAGGTCTCCTCGTACTCTAAGCCTGCACGCTTGGAAAACCCCTTCGCCAGAACTCTTGCCTTGTACTTGTCGATAGTACCATCCTGCTTGAACGTTTTCCGGTGTACCCACTTTGACCTTCCCATGTGCGCATTAGGGAGCCTGTCAACCAAAACCCATATTCCGTTCTCTTCAATGGGTACGAGTTTGCTATCCAGTGCCTCCTTTCATTTGGCCGCATCTGGCATGTTCATCGCCTCTGTTACGGTCACAAGCTCTCCTTGAGCCAAGCATGACCTTCTGAGTCCGGTCCATTCCGAATTCTCAATATCGTACTTGGGGAGAGGTTTCTTCTGGCGTATACTACGCCGGAGAATTGCTAGTGGTGCTTCAAGGCTTAGTTGCTTCTCTTGCTCTTGCGCTGCTAATAATGCGTTGTTTGAGGAAGAGCCACGGTCTCAAACGACTCAGACTCCGTGTTAGAGTTTGTCGTAGTGTGTGTTTGTCCAACCACTCTCCTTGTAGTACCATCGTTCACTAGCACCATTTGCAAGTTCTCAAGTGTGTGATTACCTGTTGAAAACGGAGGAGAGAGTGAGCCTTGGAGCAGCGAGCATGTGGGACTGAGACATCCCTTGTGCTCAAGGATTATTGTTGAATCACTCAAAATGATGGAGTACATATACAGCTAGAGCTTGGGAAACTCAGCTCTCTCACAAGCGATACTACTTAGCCATGGAGGCGAAAAGTCATACAATAGACTCCATAATCTCACGCAAGGGAGGAATTCAGCCTAGCAATCAGGCTGACCACTCAGCCACGAGCTAGAGAGCTAGAAAATGCTCTCATGGCACACTCCTGGCGGTCACATAATCCACAATGCCATGGAGAATCGCCATGTGTCCATGGCTATTACGCACGGATCTCAGCCCTCTTAAAAAGTAAGGGGAGGTACCTTTTTCCTAGTCAGCACACTCTGACAAGGGAATCCAAAAATCTAGGACCTTTTTGGATATTTCTCCCATCAGGTCTTCACCCTAGACCTCTTGCCTTTTTCTTTTCTCAGGCTAAGGCATAGAACCATCGCCCATGGTCACCTGAATATCAGCGGTCGATGACCTTGAAAACGTTTAAAACTCATATTTTCCAATCCGACTATTATATGAGCCTCAAAGTTGAACTGTAGACATTTTGCCACCTGATCTTACCAATGGTGAAATTAGATCGACAATCGAATACGAATCCGGTACTTTCCTGGAACTTGCTTTTGTGGACTTGAAACAGAGCCGGATGGCTCCTTTTCCAACAATCTCCCACTTTGCGGCAGTCAAAGTGGGCTGAGTCCACATGCCTTCATGCAGAACTACTGCCTCTCACAGGTCACTGGCTTGGTGCAGAAATCAAGGACTTGCTTGTTGGTTAGAGTAAACTCCAGCTTCATAGCACACTCCTGCACCATGTGCCTGATGAAGTGATATGCGATATCAATGTGCTTGGTACGTGCATGGTGCTCATGATTCTTTGAAGGTGCGATTCCGCTCTGCTTGTTAATGCGCATAGGAAGTGGAGGTGCTGCACTCCCACTCATCTCTCCCAAGAGACGCTGAAGCCAAACTGCTTCCTTGCCTCCAAAGCTCAGAGAGACGTACACACCTTCCGTGTTTGAGGTGGCCACGACCACCTATCCCTTGATGCAAGACCTGATGGTCCCACCATTCATGAGGAAGACATGTCTAGAGTTCCTCAAGGTTTAAAGCCTTATCTGCGTTTGTGTAGCCGATGATGATGTTGTGGTTACCATTGTAGGTGATGCCTATTGGAACTTGAGGAGAGAGGGAGCCTTGGAGCAGCGAGTATGTGTGATTGAAAGGGCATGACTTGTGCTGAAGAATGGTTGTTCAATCACTCAAAATGATGGAGTACATATAGAGCTAGAGCTTGGGCAAGTCAGCCCTCTCACAAGCCACACCACTTAGCCATGGAGGCTAAGGCTCACACACTAGGGTCCATAATCTCACACAAGGGAGGAAATCAGCCTAGCAATCAGGCTGGCCACTCACACACGACCTAGAGAGCTAGAGAATGTTCTCATGGCAGACTCCTAGTGGTCACATAACCCACAAACCCATGGAGAATTGCCATGTGTCCATGACTAGCACACAAGGATCTCACCTCACCTAAAAAGTGAGGAGAGGTACATTTATCCTAGTCAGCATACTCTGAAAAGGCAATCCTAAGACCAAGGACCTTTTTGGATATTTCTCCCATCAGGTTTTATTCCTGGACCTCTTGCCTTTTTCTTTTCTCAGGCTAAGGCATGGAGCCATCGCCCATGGTCACCCTGATATCGACGGTTGATGATCCCGAAAACTACAAAAATTCAAGTCTCCCAATCCGACCATTGGATCGGCCTCAAACTTGGACCGTAGGCATTTAGCCACCAGATCTTTCCAATGGTGAAGTCGCATTGATGATCGAAGCAGGCATCTTGTACTTTCTTGGAACTTGCTCCTATGGACCTGAAACTGAGCCGGATGGCTCTTTTCCCAAATATCTCCCACTTTACCGCAATCAGAGTGGGCTGAGTCCACATGCCTTCATGCAGAACTGCTGTTTCTCACGGGTCACTGGCTTGGTGCAAAAATCAGCGACTCGCTTGCTGGTTGGAGTAAACTCCACCTTGATAGCACCCTCATGCACCATGTGCCTGATGAAATGATATGCGATGTCAATGTGCTTGGTGCGTGCATGGTACTGAGGATTCTTGGCGAGTGCGATTGCACTCTGGTTGTCGACGCGCATAGGAACTAGAATTGCTGCACTCCTACTCATCTCTGCCATGAGACGTTGGAGCCAAACTGCTTCCTTGGCTCCACACCTGAGAGATACGTACTCAACTTCTGTGCTCGAGGTCGCCACAACCACCTGCCGCTTGCTGTACCAGCTGATGGCTCCACTATTCATGAGGAACACATGTCCAGAGATGGACTTGCGGTCCTCAGGGTTTGAAGCCCAATCTGCGTCTGTGTAGCCGATGATGCTGTTGTCATTGCGGTTGTAGGTGATGCCGATGTTGATGGTTCTAGCAAGGTAGCGGAAGATCCGCTTCACTGCCTTCTGGTGCTCCGGTCTGGGATTAGCCATGTGCTGGTTCACAACGCTCACAGCCTGTGCGAGGTCCGGCCTGGTTGCCACCAACAGGTACATGAGAATGCCGACGGCGCTCTGGTACTTCTGCCGCTCAGCTAGACTTGGTTTTCCATTGAAGCTCACGAGGTACTGCCGCGTCTCCAGCGGCGTGCCGATGGGTTTTCTCTCTGCCATGCCAAACCGCTGCAAAACATCCTCAATGTAGCGGCTCTATTGCAGCGAGAGAGAGCATGACTTGCGGTCACGCGTGATCTGGATACCGAGGAAGTATGATGCCTCCCCGAGATCAGACATCTGGAAGCGCTCCTGCATGGCTTCCTTGAACTCTTGCAGTACAGACATGCTGTTGAAAAGGAGGAGCATGTCATCCACATAGACAATGATGATGAGGATCTCATGCTTATACTGCCAGTGATATACGATGTAGTCACACTCACTACGCTCAAACCCCATGCACTGCAACGCTACATCGAACTTTTGGTTCCAAGTACGCGACGCTTGCTTCAGGCCTAAAGCGACTTCTGCAGCTTGCAGACCAGGTGCTCCTGGCCATTCATGACGAACCCCTCCGGCTGCTCCATGTAGATCTCCTCCTCCAAGTCACCGTTCAAGAATGCCGTCTGGACATCCATGTAGTGAACCTCGAAGTCCTCAGCTGCTGCATAGGAGAGGAGCGTGCGCACAAAGGCAAACTTTGTAACAGGGGCAAACGTTTCTGTGTAGTCGATGCCCTCCTGCTGCGAGTAGCCCTTGGCGACCAGCCTCGCCTTGTACTTTTCCAGGTTACCATCTGCTGCCCGCTTCTTCTTGAAGACCCACTTGCACTTGATCACCTTACGTCCTGGTGGATGCTCAGTCAGCTCCCACTTGTTGTCCAGTCGTGACTGTATCTCCTACTCCACCGCTTGCGCCCAATCTGCTGCATCCAGTGCAGCCATGGCCTCCTTGTATGACGTTGGCTCATCTGAATCTGCTGCAACTACGACGTTCATCTGTTCTGGTTTCTGCAGCATCCAGAAATGGCCGTGCTCACCAGGCATGTAACACACCCTAAGAGGGTACCTGCGACCTGGTGGTGGAGCGTTAGCGGGCGGCTGGCGCGGTACTGCTGGCACAACTGCTGCTCCTGGTGGTGCTACATCTCCCTCCTCTGCTTCTTCCGATGTGGCTGCTGTATCTGCAACATCAGACATGGGAGAGTAGAGTGATTCTCCCACTGTCACAGTGATCGAAAGATCGGGAGAAACTAGGTCAGGAAGAATTTCTGCTCCCACTGTCTCGTTAGCTGCTCGTTCTGCTGACTCTTCACACATGATGTTGGTGCCAATGACATTGCTCTCGTTGAAGACGACATCCCTGGAGATGATGATGTCGCCTGTATCCCTCTCGTAGAGGCGATACGCCTTGCTTGCCACGTTGTAGCCAATCATCAGCATCTGCGCACTCTTTGCGTCCCACTTTTGCCGCTTCTCCTTTGGCACGTGCATGTGCGCCAAGCTGCCTAACGCGCGAAGATGGCCCACGCTTGGCTTCTTTCCGAACCACGCCTCGTACGGCGTCATCTGCTCCAGGGCCTTGGTTGGACTGCGGTTCTTGATGTAGACCGCAGTGCTCATGGCTTCAGCCCAGAAGTCGTAGGCTAGCCAGGCCGCGTGCAGCATGGAGCGCGCCGACTCCACAATGGTAGGGTTGACGCGTTCTGCTACCCCGTTCTACTGCGGCGAGTACGGCGCGGTACGCTGCGCCTTGATGCTAGCTGGTGCGAGGTAGTCCTGGAATTCCTTGCTCAGGTACTCTCCACCGCGGTCGCTGCGCAACGCCTTGATCTTCTTGCCAGATTGGTTCTCCACCATGGCCTTGAACTCCTTGAACATGTCAAAGCACTGGTCCTTGGAGGAAAGGAAGTACACAGCAGTGTAACGGCTGAAATCATCAATGACGGTGAGAAAATACCTAGAGCCTCCAAAGCTCTGGGTCTGCATCGGTCCGCACAAGTCCGTGTGGACCAGCTCCAACACCTCTTTCGCACGCTCCCCTGCTCCAGAGAACGCCTCGCGGTGTTGCTTCCCCTCCAAACATCGGATGCATAACTGCTGCTCAAAGTTAGAGATGGTAGGCAGGTCACGCACCATCTGCTTTGCTTGAAGCTGCTGCAAGGCGCGCATGCCAATGTGCCCGTAGCGCGCATGCCAGATCTCGCCATCTGTCGCCTGCACCACTGCTGCAAGACTCTGCTCACGCGGGATCTTGGTCGCCCCCAGAAGGCGGTACATGTCGCCCTCCTTCACCGAC
>SZWC01003306.1:26244-38936 GCA_023375785.1 Penium margaritaceum | reverse complement strand
TTGTGGGAGGTGGTGAGCGGCGACGAGCCGGCTCCAGATCCACAGGCAAAAGGCATCACCGCAGCGCAGGTAGTGGCGGGGAAGACGCCGCAAAAGGGTGCAGCTGATGCGGGTTCTTCTGCATCTGTACCAGCGACGTACGAGGAGTGGAAGAAGGACAGGCAGGCCTACAGGTTCCTTGTTAACACCATCTCCAACCCGCATCTTCAGTACGTGAGTGACAAGGCTACTGCAAAGGAGGGGTGGGACACGTTGTGCAAGAAGTATGAGAGCAAGGATCCTGCATTCCTCATGCTTTTGGAGGAAAAGATGATGGCGCTGAAAATGCAGGGTGGTGAAGGGATGGAGGTGTATCTGGACAGGGCAAAGGAGCTGGCAAAGCAACTGAGAGCGGCTGGCAATCCTGTGGAAGAGACGCGCTTCATTCTCCTCTTGCTGAGGGGACTCCCAACCAGCTACGACACAGTGCGAGAGACGTTGGAGTGCCAGCCGACTCTCGACCTCGACTTCATCTGCACGTACTTGGTGCAGGTGGAACTGCGTCGCAATGCAGCAAAGCGCAATGGCGGCAGCAGCAGTAGTGAAGCAGCTTTCATGGCCATGGGCTCACGCAACCAGCAGCAGCAGCAGTCCGGGCAGCAAAGAGGCAAGAAGAAGGGCAAGTGCCACTATAGCCAGAAAGAGGGGCACTACAAGAAAGAGTGCTTCAAGTTTAAGAGGGACCAGAAGGAGCAGCAGCAGCAGCAGCAAAAGCAGCAATCTCCACAGCAACAGCAGCAGCAGTCACAGCAACGGCAGCAGCAGCAGCAGCAGCAGCAGAACCAGACTAGCGTGCGCCATTTTGGCAACATGAACGTCGCCAAGGAGGTGCGCGNGGATCTGGCGTGGTACAAGGACTCGGGGTGTACCAAGAGTCTGACGCACCACAAGGAGTGGTTCACACAGCTGCTCTCCATTCCTCCTCGGCCGATTGCTTTAGGTGATGATCGGGTGGTGTATGCTGAGGGGATTGGGATTGTGGAGATGTGGTTGGAGACCCCGCGTGGCATTGAAGTGGGAGTTTTCCATGGCGTGCTGTATGTGCCTGATGCTGCGTTCAACCTTCTCTCAGTGTCCTCTCTCACAAACACAGGACTGCGCGTTGTCTTCGATGATGACTATGGCTACATCCTCAACAAGGAAACAGGAGAGGAGTTGGCCAAGTCGGTGAAGGAGGGCGACATGTACCGCCTGCTGGGGGCGACCAAGATCCCGCGTGAACAGAGTCTCGCAGCAGTGGTGCAGGCGACAGATGGCGAGATCTGGCATGCGCGCTACGGGCACATTGGCATGCGCGCCTTGCAGCAGCTTCAAGCAAAGCAGATGGTGCGTGACCTGCCAACCATATCTAACTTTGAGCAGCAGTTGTGCATCGGCTGTTTGGAGGGGAAGCAGCACCGCGAGGCGTTCTCTGGAGCAGGGGAGCGTACAAAAGAGGTGTTGGAGCTGGTTCACACGGATTTGTGCGGACCAATGCAGACCCAGAGCTTTGGAGGCTCTAGGTATTTTCTCACCTTCATTGATGATTTCAGCCATTACACTGCTGTATACTTCCTTTCCTCCAAGGACCAGTGCTTTGACAGGTTCAAGGAGTTCAAGGCCATGGTGGAGAACCAGACTGGCAAGAAGATCAAGGCGCTGCGCAGCGATCGCGGTGGAGAATATCTAAGCAAGGAATTCCAAGACTACCTCGCAGCAGCTGGCATCAAGGCGCAACGTACCGCGCCGTACTCGCCGCAGCAGAACGGTGTAGCAGAACGCGCCAACCGTACCATTGTGGAGTCGGCGCGCTCCATGCTGCACGCGGCTCGGCTGACCTACGACTTCTAGGCTGAAGCCATGAGCACTGCAGTTTACATCAAGAACCGCAGTCCAACCAAGGCCCTGGAGCAGATGACGCCGTACGAGGCGTGGTTCGGCAAGAAGCCGAGCGTGGGTCATCTTCGCGCGTTTGGCAGCTTGGCGCACATGCACGTGCCAAAGGAGAAGCGGCAAAAGTGGGACGCAAAGAGTGCACAGATGCTGATGATTGGCTACGACATGGCAAGCAAGGCGTATCGCCTCTACGAGAGGGATACAGGCCATGTCATCATCTCCAGGGATGTCGTCTTCAATGAGAGCAACGTCATCAGCACCAACATCGTGTGTGAAGAGGCAGCAGAACCAGCAGCTGACGAGACGGTTGGAGCAGAAATTCTTCCTGACCCAGTTTCTCCCGATCCTTCCTCTACTGTGACAGTGGGAGAATCACTCTACTCTCCCATGTCTGATGCTGCAGACACAGCAGCCTCATCGGCAGAAGCAGAGGAGGGAGATGTAGCACCACCAGCAGCAGCAGTTGTGCCAGCAGCACCGCGCCAGCCACCCGCTAACGCTCCAGCACCAGGTCGCAGGTACCCTCTTAGGGTGCGTTACAAGCCTGGTGAGCGCGGCCATTTCTGGATGCTGCAGAAACCAGAACAGATGAACGTCGCAGTTGCAGCAGATTCAGATGAGCCAACGTCATACAAGGAGGCCATGGCTGCACCGGATGCAGCAGATTGGGCGCAAGCCGTGCAGCAGGAGATACAGTCGCAGCTGGAGAACGGCACGTGGGAGCTGACTGAACGTCCACCAGGACGTAAGGTGATCAAGTGCAAGTGGGTGTTCAAGAAGAAGCGGGGAGCAGATGGTAACCTGGAAAAATACAAGGCGAGGCTGGTCGCCAAGGGCTACTCGCAGCAGGAGGGCATCGACTACACAGAAACTTTTGCCCCCGTCGCAAAGTTTGCCTCTGTGCGCACGCTCCTCTCTTATGCAGCAGCTGAGGACTTCGAGGTTCACCACATGGATGTCAAGACGGCATTCTTGAATGGTGACTTGGAGGAAGAGATCTACATGGAGCAGCCGGAGGGGTTCGTCATGGATGGCCAGGAGCACCTGGTCTGCAAGCTGCAGAAGTCGCTGTACGGCCTCAAGCAAGCGTCGCGTGCTTGGAACCAGAAGTTGGATGCGGCGTTGCAGTGCATGGGGTTTGAGCGCAGCGAGTGTGACTACAGCGTGTATCGCTGGCAGCATGAGCATGAGATCCTCATCATCATTGTCTATGTGGATGACATGCTCCTCCTTTCCAACAGCATGTCTGCACTGCAGGAGTTCAAGGAAGCCATGCAGGAGCGCTTCCAGATGTCTGATCTCGGGGAAGCATCATACTTCCTCGGTATCCAGATCACACGTGACCGCAAGTCACGCTCTCTCTCGCTGCAGCAGAGCCGCTACATCAAGGATGTTTTGCAGCGGTTCGGCATGGCAGAGGCAAAACCCATCGGCACGCCGCTGGAGACGCGGCAGTACCTCGTGAGCTTCAATGGAGAAGCAAATGCAGCTGAGCGGCANAAGTACCAGAGCGCCGTCGGCAGTCTCATGTACCTGATGGTGGCAACCAGGCCGGACCTCGCACAGGCTGTGAGCGCTGTGAGCCAGCACATGGCTAATCCCGGACCGGAGCACCAGAAGGCAGTGAAGCGGATCTTCCGCTACCTTGCTGGAACCATCAACATCGGCATCACCTACAACGGCAATGACAATAGCATCATCGGCTACATAGATGCAGATTGGGCTTCAAACCCTGAGGACCGCAAGTCCATCTCTGGACATGTGTTCCTCATGAATGGTGGGGCCATCAGTTGGTGCAGCAAGCGGCAGGTGGTCGTGGCCACCTCGAGTACAGAAGCTGAGTNGGCTCCAACGTCTCATGGCAGAGATGAGTGGGAGTGCAGCAGTTCCAGTTCCTGTGCGCGTCGACAACCAGAGCGCAATCGTACTCGCCAAGAATCCTGAGCACCATGCACGCACCAAGCACATTGACATCGCATATCATTTCATCAGGCACATGGTGCAGGAGGGTGCTATCAAGCTGGAGTTTACTCCAACCAGCAAGCAGGTCGCTGATTTCTGCACCAAGCCAGTGACCCGTGAGAAGCAGCAGTTTTGCATGAAAGCATGTGGACTCAGCCCACTCTGACTGCGGCAAAGTGGGAGATTGTTGGGAAAGGAGCCATTTGGCTTAGTTTCAGGTCCACAGGAGCAAGTTCCAGGAAAGTACCAGATGCCTACTCCGATCGCCGATCTGACTTCTTCATTGGAATGATGAGGTGGCAAAATGTCTACGGTCCAAGTTTGAGGCCGATCCAACGGTCGGATTGGGAGATATGAATTTTCAAAGTTTCGGGGGTCATGGACCGTCGATGTCTGGGTGGGCATGGGTGATGGCTCCATGCCTTAGCCTGAGAAAAGAAAAAGGCAAGAGGTCCAGGGTCAAGACCTGATGGGAGAAATATCCAAAAAGGTCCTTGGTCTTAGGATTGCCTTGTCAGAGTGTGCTGACTAGGATAAAGGTACCTCTCCTTACATTTTGGGTGACGTGAGATCCTTGTGTGCTAGCCATGGACACATGGCAATTCTCCATGGGTTTGTGGGTTATGTGACCACTAGGAGTGTGCCATGAGAGCATTCTCTAGCTCTCTAGGTCGTGTGTGAGTGGTCAGCCTGATTGCTAGGCTGATTTCCTCCCTTGTGTGAGATTATGGACTCTAGTGTGTGAGCCTTAGCCTCCATGGCNATCCGACTTCACCATTGGAAAGATCAGGTGGCAAAATGTCTACGGTCCAAGTTTGAGGCCGATCCAACGGTCGGATTGGGAGATATGAATTTTCAAAGTTTCGGGGGTCATGGACCGTCGATGTCTGGGTGGGCATGGGTGATGGCTCCATGCCTTAGCCTGAGAAAAGAAAAAGGCAAGAGGTCCAGGGTCAAGACCTGATGGGAGAAATATCCAAAAAGGTCCTTGGTCTTAGGATTGCCTTGTCAGAGTGTGCTGACTAGGATAAAGGTACCTCTCCTTACATTTTGGGTGACGTGAGATCCTTGTGTGCTAGCCATGGACACATGGCAATTCTCCATGGATTTGTGGGTTATGTGACCACTAGGAGTGTGCCATGAGAGCATTCTCTAGCTCTCTAGGTCGTGTGTGAGTGGTCAGCCTGATTGCTAGGCTGATTTCCTCCCTTGTGTGAGATTATGGACTCTAGTGTGTGAGCCTTAGCCTCCATGGCTAAGTGGTGTGGCTTGTGAGAGGGCTGACTTGCCCAAGCTCTAGCTCTATATGTACTCCATCATTTTGAGTGATTGAACAACCATTCTTCAGCACAAGTGATGCCCTTCCAATCACACATGCTCGCTGCTCCAAGGCTCCCTCTCTCCTCAAGGTCCAACAACAGTGAACCGCTTTCAAACCTTCAACAACGACCGACAGGAAGGCGATGAAAAAATTGCACTTATTGGGTCTGCTGTTAAGAGTGCTCTAGACGCCATTGGGAACGCTGTCCCAGAAGCAACACCAGCAGTACAAGCAGTAGCAGGACGAGCAGCGGCCACAGCGGCAGCAGCAGCCAAACCACATGTGCTGACCATTGAGAAGGCAACACAGGCTCTCATGCTGGACAAAGATGCCTACATCAAAGAAAGTGGTGGTGAAGTCGGAATTCATGTAAAATATCAAGGACGACCAGATCGACGAACGAAGAAATACGAGACGTATGGAAACGCTCGTCCGAGCACCAACCAAGGCACTCAAGCCATCGTCGCAAAGTTTGTATGGGTGATGGAAGACTCATTCGAGCCTACGGTGAAGGTACAGTGCGAGTACTTATTACCCTTCAAGGGCAGCAAGTGACACGCACCTTCAGCCAGGTCTTATTCGTCCCTGAACTTGCAGCTAATCTCCTATCCGTTGGACGCATCAACGACAACGGCTTCAAAGTGGTCTTTGATTTGGACAAGAACTGCAAGATTCTGGACAACAAAGGGAATCTAGCAGCCGTTGCTACTCGCACTGGTCACGTAATAATTCTTGACTCAAAGGAGATACCATCAGCTATGGTGACAAATGAACCAGAAGTCACATTTATAGCAGCTGTTTCTTCAGACTGCCGTCATCCCACCTCGGCTACTTCCACAGCTGACTTATGGCATCGCCGGCTTGCCCATGTCAACTATGCCACTCTACACAACATGGCACAACAACAATGGGTTCATGATCTCCCATACGGACTTACGAAGCCATCTTATACCAAACCATGCAGCGGCTGTCTGACAGGCAAACAACATGGAAAAACATTCAAGGCTCATCCAACTACATCAACAACACAAAAACTGGAACTACTTTACATGAACCTCTGCTACATCAAGGAAGGTTCCCAATCAAACAAGCACTACTTCTCGTTCATCATTGATGACTACAGCCATTTCGTTTGGGTCAAGTTTCTCCGCTACAAAAATGAAGCCGCCAATATCATCAAGACCTGGATGCGGCAGATTGAAAATGAAACCAACCTCACCGTGAAGAAAATCAGAACCGATAATGGTGGTGAGTTTATTTGTCACTCACTCAACTCCTTCTTCGGGCAAAAAGGTATCCAACACCAACGCACTGTTCCCTACACGCCTCAAGAAAACGGGAAAGCGGAGCGCATGAATCACACTCTTCTGGAACGCGCTCGGACAATGCTACACACAGCTGCACTACCATCCGTCTTTTGGGGGGAGGCTCTTTTCACTGCAGCTTACATTACCAATCGACTGTCCACACTCAAACTTCCCAATGCCACTCACACTCCGTATGAAGCATGGACCGGTGCGAAACCTCATCTACAACACATTCGCATCTTCGGCTGCACCGCTCACGTTTGGCTACGCCCAGAACTGCGCTCCAAGCTGGAGCCGCGGTCTAAGGCCTGTATCCTTCTTGGATATGAAGACAACCACGACATCTACAGAGTTTCGGACCCTGCTACGCAAACCGTAGCCCGTGCACGACAACCCATCTTTGATAAAACCACATTCCTCAATACAAGGATTCTTCCTACTTCACCCATCGTCACCAAACATATGGACACGGCTCTCGAGCCCATTCAGAAGTTCAACGTTGACCATGTCGTTGATGAACATGCTGATGTGCTTCCTCTAGTGCATCCTCATGAACACACCATTGGAGAATCCCTTTCTTCATCAGCACTGGATGCTCCGCCGCTGTCTGGAGCCATCCCTGGTCTTCGTCGCTTCGCCCACAACCGCACTACCCCAACGTACTTTCAACATGCCATGCTCTACACATCAGATAATGAAGATGACAGTGCTCTCGTCACTCAAGTCGTTGATCCCATCAGCTACAAGGATGCCATGCGTCGACCTAATGCAGCCCTTTGGCGTCAAGCCAGCCAAGAGGAATTTGATCAGATTCAAAAACAAGGTACATGGGATCTTGTCCCATTGCCGCCGGACCAACCTGTCGTCACATGCAAGTGGGTGTTTCGGAGAAAACTCAACAGTGCTGGCGAACCTGACGGATACAAAGCTCGCCTCGTGGCCCGCAGTTATAGTCAAGTTCTCGGAGTCAACTATAGTGACACCTTCGCTCCAGTGACCAAGTATTCCTCCATTCCTGTCATTCTGTCTCTTGCTGCTGCTAACGGTTGGATTATGCATTGGATGGATGTCAAATGCGCCTTTCTCAATGGAGACCTGAATGAGACCATCTACATGATACAACCCGAGGGCTTTGTGGAACCTGACAAGGCTTATCTCGTCTGTCCTCTCAAGCGCTCCCTTTATGTACTCAAGCAGGCCCAATGCCAATGGAATATCAAGATTCATGAGTTCTTCCTTGGGCAAAATTTGACCCCTCTCCATTCTGACCACTCGATTTACTATCGCTCCGGAGCCAACACCATTGGAATCATTCTCTATGTCGATGACCTCATCCTGTTTGGTCCCACGCTGGACACAATCTCCGCTTTCAAAGATCAACTATTTTGGCGTTTTGAGATGAGCGACATGGGTCCCTTGACATATTACCTTGGCATTCAAGTGCATCAACAGCGGAACAATCACATCGTTCTCAATCAAGCCACGTATGCACAACGTGTTGCTGATAAGTTTCAACTCGGTGACGCCAACCCTATGGCTACACCCTTGGCACTCCAACATGGCCTCACCAA
This sequence comes from Penium margaritaceum, assembly GCA_023375785.1. Lineage (NCBI taxonomy): Eukaryota > Viridiplantae > Streptophyta > Zygnematophyceae > Desmidiales > Peniaceae > Penium > Penium margaritaceum. The sequence continues at coordinate 30,861 of SZWC01003306.1, read as the reverse complement.
AGTCCCCACTCCGGCAGATCTCCTCGCCCCCGCGGACGCCAAAGTTTTTCCCAGCATGGTGGGCTCCCTGATGTATGCCTCTGTTGCCACCCGTCCTGATCTTTCCTATGCTGTCGGCATCCTCAGCCAAGGCTGCCAGAACACCACCGCCGCTCACATCGTTGCGGCCAAACGCAGCGTTTGCTACTTGCGCTCCACCGCCGACCTCGGCATTCAGTACTCCTCCACCGGTGACAACATTCTTCATGGCTTCTGCGACGCTGACCTCTCCGGTGATCACGCCACCAGTCGATCGACGTCTGGCTACGTCTTCATTCTCAATGGAGGCCCCGTCAGTTGGCGCTCCAAGAAGCAATCCGTGGTGGCTCTTTCTTCCACTGAAGCCGAATACATCGCTGAGAGCGAAGCCACTCGTGAAGCCGTCTGGCTTCGCATCCTTCTTTTTTAACTCGGCTTCAATCAACTCGTATCTACCACCATCAACTACGACAACAAGGGCGCCATTGCCCTCTCCGAGGATCCCGTTCTCCATGATCGCACCAAACACGTTCGCCGGCAGTATCACTACGTCCGTGACACGGTTGCCGAAGGTGAGGTTCGCATGCTCTTCATTCCTACGGAGCAGCAATCCGCTGACATCTTCACCAAGCCGCTTACTGCCGACCGTCATGCTGCACTCTGTGCTCGCCTCGGCTTGCTCTCTCTCCTTGCTCCTGCATCCTCTGGGTCCTCTTCTTCCGTCCCCCGCGCATGAGGCGTTGGGATGGAGGAAGATGACCGACGGGAATGCCGCTCTCCCCTCCCATTTCCGTGACTCCCACATGAGGCGTTGGCACGGACGCGGGTTGCGGTTAGCCGCCACGCCCCTCTCCTCCTTGTTGTCATCTCTTGCACTCCCCGCATGGGCTCCCGGGTTCCTCCATATGAGGCGTTGGACCCGGTGGCCGTGCGTGGTGCCTGCGCCTCTCTCCGCTCTTTCGCACTCGCTTCTTCCCCTCTCTCCTGTGTCCTGTTCGCTCCCCCAGCTCCCACGCGGCTCGCTTCTGACATCACGACAAAATGCAGGGTGCGACTCGCTCCGCGCTACACGCCACACTCCGGGTGCCCTGGGCGCCGCGCGTTCTGTTTTCGCATTTTTATTTCGTTCTTGATCTCGCCGCTCACTTTCTGCAGTTAAGAAACCGATGGTGGGCTACCGATGTCGGCCCACCACGGGTCCCGGCCATATGTGGGGTTTCTATCCCACATGTGTCCGGATAGGAGGCTCCCCGCTGGTACCCTTTCTATATGCCGTACGGCTCTGCCTAGGCATTGGCCCAAGTTGGGTCCACCAAGGGTCCACCGGGTGCCTCCTGTTCTGCCATTTTGTTCGGCATCGACTTGGGTCACCCGGGGGGGGAAGTTTCATCTCTACCGTCGTATCTCACCTTCTGCACGTGCGTGCCCCTGCCTCGCCTTCTCTTCTTCACTGCCTGCTTTTCCACTTGAATACCACCCCTTTTCGGGCTTGGCATTCAAAGGGGGGAATGTTGGAAAATCAGGATCTTCATCACCACAAGGCCGATTCCTGATCAGGTGGGACCGATGGACAGATCTCCTCGTCAGCCATTCACTGTCCAAATTTCAGCCAATTTGGATGGCTCGATCTGGAGATATGAGCAAAAGGAGAAAAGTGACATAGATTATGTCACTATCTCACAAGTGTCCTACTTTGTGCTCGGCATGGGCACTTGGGATACAAAAAGGCAAGAGGGCTGGGGGAGAGGTCGCCACTCTCTCCCCCACCCCTCTGCCTACCCTACCGGACTCTACTCTACTGGACTCTGCTCTGCCGATGGCGGGGTCAGTTACCGTCGTCNTGTTGGAAAATCAGGATCTTCATCACCACAAGGCCGATTCCTGATCAGGTGGGACCGATGGACAGATCTCCTCGTCAGCCATTCACTGTCCAAATTTCAGCCAATTTGGATGGCTCGATCTGGAGATATGAGCAAAAGGAGAAAAGTGACATAGATTATGTCACTATCTCACAAGTGTCCTACTTTGTGCTCGGCATGGGCACTTGGGATACAAAAAGGCAAGAGGGCTGGGGGAGAGGTCGCCTCTCTCTCCTCCATCCCTCCGCCTACTCTACTAGACTCTACTCTACTGGACTCTGCTCTGTCGATGGCGGGGTCAGTTACCGTTGACCGGGAGTCTAATCCGGTACGAGGGCCTGCCGAAGCCTCCTATTTGATTTGATAGGATGATGCGGACGGCCACCTCAAGTTCTGGCGTAATTTGCGGAAGTACAGGTCATGGCCTCGGTGAGGACCGAGAGCAAGTACGAGAGTACAAGCGTGAGCTCCTCTCGATACGATGGGTGCTGACGTGGCTTCTGGTGGAGTAGAGGAAACACGGACCGAAGATCGGAGCAGATGGACGGGCTGCGACCGAGGCATCGGATCGAGAGAACAAGGCTATGTGATCTTTATAAACAAGGGATCGATGGATGGGAGAGCATCGCATAGACAATGGAGCGATTTAGCCGTCACGGGATCGAGAGTGCGAGCACGAGCTCCTCTTCATCCAACGAGCGAGAAGATCGACGGAAGCGGAGGACCTGCCGATGATCCGGACGATCTCGTCCGTGGATCGCACCGAGGGCGCTAGGCATCCACCAACCTCGGTGGCTCGGTCACTGGGGACACCGACTGGCGTCCAGGACGCTCAAGGAAGACACAAGCGGACCAGACAGACCAAGCTCGTGCATTCTGCTTGCTCTTTGTCTTTCCTAGTCACTAAACCAGTATAAATAGGTAGTAGTTTCATTTGTAGATTGCTTCGTCTGTACTGCACCATTTTTCAAGTAAAGCATATCGTTGGAAAGCTCAAGAGACGAGCCCTATACCTCTGACTTCTGTGTAACCTCTTGAATCGTCAGTGTGTAACAAAAAGAGATTCTTTGCAGCGTACAGTTGTAGTATGTACAACACAGTGGATTCCAGTCGCAGTTGTTTTATTTGTTATATCTCCTAAGACACCTATGATCCTAGAGAAGTGGCAGCTTTTCACAACGTGCCAATGGAATACAAAGATTTTTACACAAATAAAAATATTAGGAAAAATACTTCAATTTGTTTGTGCTACTTTTTAAATTTGACAAAGAAACAAGAGAGTTATGGTCATTACAAGGCAACACTCTTACTCAGAGAGAAGGGTGTAGTCCTGGCTGTTGGGAAAGGAGCCATATGGCTCAGTTTCAGGTCCACAGGAGCAAGTTCCAGGAAAGTACCAGATGCCTGCTCCGATCGCCAATCCGACTTCACCATTGGAAAGATCAGGTGGCAAAATGTCTACGGTCCAAGTTTGAGGCCGATCCAACGGTCGGATTTGGAGATATGAATTTTCAAAGTTTCGGGGGTCAGGGACCGTCGATGTCTGGGTGGGCATGGGTGATGGCTCCATGCCTTAGCCTGAGAAAAGAAAAAGGCAAGAGGTCCAGGGTCAAGACCTGATGGGAGAAATATCCAAAAAGGTCCTTGGTCTTAGGATTGCCTTGTCAGAGTGTGCTGACTAGGATAAAGGTACCTCTCCTTACTTTTTNGGTGAGGTGAGATCCTTGTGTGCTAGCCATGGACACATGGCAATTCTCCATGGGTTTGTGGGTTATGTGACCACTAGGAGTGTGCCATGAGAGCATTCTCTAGCTCTCTAGGTCGTGTGTGAGTGGTCAGCCTGATTGCTAGGTTGATTTCCTCCCTTGTGTGAGATTATGGACTCTAGTGTGTGAGCCTTAGCCTCCATGGCTAAGTGGTGTGGCTTGTGAGAGGGCTGACTTGCCCAAGCTCTAGCTCTATATGTACTCCACCATTTTGAGTGATTGAACAACCATTCTTCAGCACAAGTGATGCCCTTCCAATCACACATGCTCGCTGCTCCAAGGCTCCCTCTCTCCTCAAGTTCCAACATTTGGTATCAGAGCCAAGTTCTGCCACTTCCAGCCAGCACAGGCCGTCACTTTGAGAGTGACGGTTTGGGGTGAATACTTCACCAGATTTGACGATCGACCATTGCATCTTCAAGTTCAAAAGACAAGGTTTCGAACGAGCCCAAAATCGCAAAGATCCAACGGTCGGATTGAGAGTTATGCTCAAAACGAGGTCGGCCAGGGCTACACTCTTCTCTATGAGTAAGACTGTCGCCTTGTGATGACCATAACTCTCTCATTTCTTTGTCAAATTTAAAAAGTGGCACATGCGAATTGTAGTATTTTTCCTAAGCTTTCCATTGCTGCAAAAATATTTGCATTCCATTGATTCGTTTGGGAGAAACGCCGTTTACAAACTGGCTGGTCTGAGTTGGAGTAGGAGCAGAAGCATACCCTGTTTTCAAGAGGGCATATCTTTCAAAATCCCCTGTTGATGACCCTGTTTTATGGGTCGATTTGACAGGTTTTGAGCTGCATTTTCCAGTGGTGGGCTCAGTTTTTCAAAATTCCCAGTCTGCTGGCATCTACAGTCCATTTTCTGTCAGACAGATTTCTGGCAGAAGCAGCAGCAGAAGCAGGGGTAGCGCCGCCATCCAAGGGCAGCGCTGAGCATCACCAAGGCTCAAAATGGCAGCAGCTGGCGTTGT